>VZRX01012064.1:0-38317 GCA_013398075.1 Notiomystis cincta
GGAGAGGATGCTCGGGGGTGCCACGACACTCGGCAGCGTCGCAGAGCGGTGCCGGTGCCTGCCCCGGGCCGCCCCGCCGCCCGCCTGGGCGTGGGCCAAGTCAGTCTCAGCCCGCAGTTTGCTCGCATCTCTCCGAGGGCTGCCCGGGCTCTGTGAACCGACCCGTGGGCATCCAGCAGCTCCAGGGACGGCGGGCGGCGGCGGGCGGGTGTCCTCCAGTGCTTGGAATGTTGTAAAGGTCAGGAGAAAATGGCAGTGGGGACACTTCGAGCAGCCGACGGTGGGTGAAGGCAGCTGCCCGCCTGTTGAAGGTTAGTCCAGGTCCCACAGTTCCGCCTGGGCAAGGCAGAGCCCGCTTCGGCTCCGTGGGAGAGGTAGGCGAGGTCTTTTGCTGGTGAACTGGAAGGGCAGCTGAGGTCGTTGGATGTGGCACGCACGAGTTTTGGATGGGGTGTGTTTCACATGTCCACAAGGTTTATTTTGCACTATATGTTAGGAGTGTAATGAAAAGGAATTAATTTTAGTTGCTGATTTTGTCTTAGAAGATCTCCTGATTTCATTTGACTTTCCCCATCACATCCAGTGTCTCCCTGGGGAAAGTGTATGGTAAGAAAGAGGGAAAACACCAGGACATCCCTTTTTGCATTTCCAGCACAGCTTTCCCCCTGAGTTAGTGGAGAACTGGTTATTTGTGTGCAGCTGGGAGGATAACGAGAAAAGAATGGTCTGTACACTTAGGATAGTAATATAAGCTGTTTTAGCAAGACAGAAAATACAAATTCTTCAGTCATTTGAGGGAAAAGGGGACTAAAATCAAAGCATACCTGTTACATGTCCTCGTGGTAAAAACCTGAAATTGAGAAGTTTTGGAATAAGCAGGAATAAGCTTTTAGGGAAACAGAGCAAAATGTCACCAAGATGGGCTCACAATCTCTTTTTCAGTCCCCTTAATTGACCTACATTCATTTCAGTTTCTGAGCAAAAATTCCTTTGAGTTTTTTACTGAACAGCTTCAGCATTATTCAATTTGCCATCTAGTCCATGAGACTTGGTGGAATTCTCTGGTTTGTATGAAACAGCTTAAACCATTTCTCTCTCTGATGATGTTTTTCTGTGTGCTATTATAAATTTTTATGCTGTTTCCATCACTGAAGTTTCCTTGTAATTTCTTTCTGTATCACTTGGGGAGTGATCTGCAGGCACTTGAGGTTGGTAGGGTTTTCCCAATTCCAGTGAGTTCAGTTTTGGATTCATTATCTCTTTACTGGGAACCTCCTTTGATGCTGGAGGCTCCTCTGTCCGTTCAGGAATGTGCATTCTGATATGGTCTGGTTAATTGTACACAGTCACATCACTTGGCTCTGGGCAGAGCAAACTGTTTCATCTTGCAACACTGATGTCTCCTCTGCTCCATTAAGGACTTCTGCTTTCAGCTGTCTCCTCTCCTTATGGCTCTGCTGCTAAAAGGTGCCATGAATATTCACTGTTTTGATGCATTTCAGCATGTTTTGTTCATGTCCAGTATGCAATAGGACAGCACAATTTCCAAATCCCTTGCACTTTCCAACATCGACATCTATTTATATGGTTGCACTTCTTCATGCCAAGAGATGCTAGTGCAAGGTAGATAAAATGAATCTGATTCTTTTCTGCATTTCTGTACAGGTGAATAGTGATGTTTAGAAAGCAGCACATGTGACTGATCTGCTGGAGCCCAGTTTATACCATGGTGCATGTGTGCAGGTGTGACTGGAGATACGTTTTCAGGCAAAGCAACACGGAATTTTTGTCGCCTCCAAAGCTGGTAGATGCACTGTTGGCATTAAAAGTCAACAAAAGGAGCTTTATGCCAGCAGAAGAATCACTTCTCAGACTGCTTCCCTCCAAAATTAATAAGGGAATACATGCATAGCCAAGTAGTTGTTTGCTGTCTTTCCCAATTTGTACATGAATCCCTGGAAGAACTAGAACAATGTTGGGTGTTGAAAGAACCTGACTTTATTGTTTGCTGAATGTTTTACCTTAACTCAGTGTTTATCTCACTATTCATTTCTGTATTACTTAAAAAGTTTGCTCAAGGAAGAAAAAGTTACCAGAAAGTCCATACTGCTTCAGTTTGCATCCTTTGAAGGAAACAAAAGTCGTGTGACAGAAGGAAAACCTAGAGTGAAATGTGCAGGACAGGAGTCTTATAATGGCATGTTTTCTCTGAGCTATATGACCTACTTCTATTATTAGTTTACTCTTTGGAGAGTATAAGTAACAGATAATAGAAATCCTAAAATGTTTGTCTCACAAAAAAACAATATAGTAATATCATCTACATATGCACATAGTTCTGTGTAGTACAGGAACAAAATTGAATCTGAAGTGGTGGAATAAGCATGTGAATGTAGCTTTGATTTTGCTTGCTATTATGTACCTTCATAGTGTTAGCATTTGGTTAGGTCATATAATACTTAAAATTGATATAATTTAAATCTTGTTAGAATCAGGTTTCTGACGTGGCATCATGCTTAGTTTAGGATTGCAAATAAAAGCTTAGGAACTGATTTCTTTAGAAGGAAGATTTAGATCACAGTCTGTCCTGCATGAGTCATTATAAATTGTCAGCATGATATAGCTGTCATTTTGAAAAGGTGTTTTTTAAATAAGAAAAAGATAAATAGTGTCTTGGGCACATACCTTTTCAGTCTTTGTTGCTGTCTAACCATGTCTATGACTAGACATGTCTATGACATGATAAAGAAGAAAAAATCATAAGAAAAAATGTATTTCCTGTGTGTACATGAGTCCAGCATAGATTATGGCCTTCTGATTTAGCCATGGCTTAGTCTGCCTCTTTTGTTCCATGTGCATAATGCTGTCAGGGTGCACTTGATACTTTGAGAGCCAGTGTTGGCAGCCTCATTCTCCATCCCCTAACCTCCTCTTCTGCAATTGCAAAATCATAGGTACAAGCAGTTGCATATGCACTCACCTAATCTGAGCAGCTGCATGAACACAAACTCTTGAAATAATTAGGAATTAGGTATTATTGTGCTTTATTATTCTTCATCCAAAATTTGCAGGAAACCTCACAAATAAAGATAATTCTTGAGATTTATTCCTTTATAGGTTAAGTAAATGAAACACTTCAGTTCTGTCATTGTGATTTTTTTCACTATTAGATATTTGTCGTTACTTTCTTTTCTTTACTAGGATGTTTCAAATTCTAGGAAAGAAAGAAGTAAAGAGAGCAGAAGAAAGGCACAGAAGTGTCCCATGGACAAGAAGGACGAAACCAATATGTAGGTTTTTCAAGAGATGCCTAAGCAACAGTAAGAGGACTGCTGGACAAAACATAAAAGCTCTGTACTTTGGCAAACCACAGATCTTTGACAGTGGTCTGTAACATGGGCCCACCAAAGCATCAGAGCAGCTGAAGCTCATTTTGCTCTCCTTATTTTCAGTTATCCAACAGTCATACTCAGGGACTTCCTCAGATGGATCTTGGCATTTAAAAGCTCTTGCTGGATTTTGTTTTTTGAGACTTTGGTCGCATTTTGAACCTGTGTAAACTTTCAGCATTTACAGTGCCCTAGAGCAAGGAGTTCCACAGCTTGATACATGTTGTGTGAAAATTCAATGGGTTTTGTGTTTTTAATCATGTGCTTGCCCATTTCATTTGGTCCTCTCAGCTCATGCATTGGAAGGGGCTGTGAATAGGGAACCTGGAGACACATTCCCTGTCCTGGCTCTGATTACACCTTTGCTGTATGGCCTCACTTACCTGGTTTTGAGACTTTTGGCTTCTTAGTCAGTCCTTAGTTGTTAGGTTGTACCGACTTGTGATCACCCCTTTTATCACCCTGATAGCCATTTCCACTCTAGTGTATCTTTTCACAGTCTGTGGGACCAGAGCTACACACAGTATTCAAGACAGACAAACCAGCCATTCATACAGTGACTTAATAATATTCTCTCTTTCATTCTTTGTTCCTTTCCTAGTAATTAGTAATACTCTGTTTTTCCCTGTTAGTGAACAGTGGGCCGATGTTTTCACACAACTGCCTATTATAACCCCAAGATCTCAGTCCTGAAGTGGTAATAATCACCTTTGGGCACATAATTTTGTGTAGTTAGGTTTTTTCCCCCTTAAAGAAGTGACTTCATATTTATCTACATTGACTTTAATTTGACTTTTTATTGCTTAGCCACTCAGTATTGTAAAGTCTTTCTTCACAGCCAGCCCTTATCGTAGCTACCCTGAATGAGCATCAGCAGCTAACTCTGTCACCTCACCATTTATCCTGTTTTCCAGCTCATTTATAAATAAGTGAGCAGCTCCCAAGTTCCAGCACAGATCCCTGCAGGATTCCACCATTGACCTCTCTCCACTTGAAAAATTGACAGTAGTGTCCTACCATCTGTTTCCAATTATTTATCCTTGCAAGGGCATTTATTTTTATCCTCTGGGAGTCTAGGTTTTTTTAAGATTTAAGAATAATAGATTCATCAAATGTGTTTTGGAAATCCAAGTAAACATTGTTAATGAAAATCTCCATGGTACACATTATTTTTTACTTCTTTGGAGAACTCTGGTAGTTTTGTGAATTGGTCCTACCTTACTTGCTTTCATCACACAAATATGTCATGTTTGTACACATGCTGACATAACTGCTTCTTTCATAGTTACCCTGATTTATGTGGTGCATTTTATTTCTCTGGTTCCCCAGATTTTCCCTGGACTTGTTTTAAACTAGTTTAAAAGTTTGCCATTTCTTTGAAGCCAAAGCAGTCATAACGAAGAGGTTATTACATGGCACAGTTAAAAGTTTGTTTTAAACAGGCAATTGTTTCATAATGAAAAGGAGAAATTCTTCATTGCAACTGTGTTGTTTGCCTTTATGCTTGAAATCAGTCTGCAGGACCAGGTGACTTTTATGTAAGAGTCTTAAAAGGCTTGACCTTGATGCTCTTGGAGCCTTTGTTACTGCTGTTTGACAGATCTTGGTGTGGGGCTAAATTCCAGAAAGCTAGGACAAAACCCAGCCTTGCACCAGTATTTGAACAGGGTGTCTCTTGGAGTCAGACAAGGATCTTGTTGTAGCCTCAGTACCCTTAACAATTTGTTGAGAGAGTAATTTACATTTATGGTTCCTGCACTTTGCAGGTGGCACAAAATTATTTGTTTAATAAATGATAGTTACCTGTCTAATAAATTATAGTAAGGATAGCTAATTGCATAGACTCATTTTGATGTCATAATAACATGGGTTTATTTCTACAACCTATATTTTAATACACAAAATGCAGTGTAAGACTTGTAAAAATCAGAATCGTGGAATCACAGAACCATAGAATGGCCTGGGTTGGAAGGGACCTTCAAGATTATCCAGTTCCAGCCCCTCTGCCATGGGCAGGGACATCTTCCACTAGATCAGCTTGCTCAGAGCCCCATCCAGCCTGGCCTTGAACACTCCCAGGGATGGGACATCCAGAGCTTCTCTGGGCAGCCTGTTTCAGTGTTTTCACCACTTTCACAATATTTCTTCCCAATCTCTAATCTAAACCTACTTCTCAGTTTCAGTTTGAATCCTTTCCCCCTTGTTCTGTCACTATGTTCCCCTGTAAATGGTTCCTTGCCATCTTCCCTGTAGACTCCCTTTAGGCACCGGAAGTCCAAAATTAGGTCACCCTAAAGCATTCCAGGCCGAACAATCCCAGTTCTCTGAGCTTTTCCTTCACCTTTCCTTGTAGGAGAGGTGCTCCATCCCTCTGATCACCTTCATGGCCCTTCTCTGGACTCGCTCCAACAGGTCCATGTCCTTCCTGTGCTGGGACCTCAGAGCTGGATGCAGCACTGCAGGTGGGGTCTGAGCAGAGCAGAGCAGAGGGACAGAATCAAACGTAGAGAGAAGGATGTTGTGGGAGACCATGTCAAAGGCTTCACAGAAGTCCAGATAAGTGGCATCCATAGCCCTTCCCTTGTCCACTGATGTAGTCACCCCATCACAGAAGTCCCCTGGGTTGGCCAGGCAGGACTGGCACTTGGTGAAGCTGTGCTGGCTGTCCCAAATCACCTCCCTGTCCTTCAGATGCCTTGGCACAGCTTCTAGGGGGATCTGTTCTGTGATCTTCCCAGGCACAGATGCTGACAGGTTGGTAGTTTGCAGGGTCCTCCTTTCTGCCCTTTTTAAGGTGGGTACAACGTTTCCCATTTTCCCGTCACCTGGGAGTTCACCGGACTCCTATGAATTTTCAGCTATCAGGGAGAGTGGCTTGGCAACTACACCAGCCAGTTCTCTCAGGACTCTGGGATGCAGCTCAATGGTTCCCATGGACTTGTGTATATTCAGGCTGGTGGTCATAGACCTGATCTGTACTTGCAGGAGGAAGCATTTTGCACCCCCAGTCCCCATCCTGCAGTCCACGCTCTCGAGAGGTTTTAGAAGAAAGATTGCCATTGAAGACTGAGGCAAAAAAAAAGTTGTTGAGTACTTCAGCCTTCCCCTTGTCCATTGTTACCAGTTTTCCAGTATTACTGGAAATACTTGGGGGGTACATCTTCTTTGACCTTTCTTTTCTGGTTAATGCACCTGTAGAAGTGCTGCTTGTTACTCTTGACATCCATTGCCAAGTTCAGTTACAGCTTCAAAAAATGTAGGAGGCGTCCTACTGATGGGAGAACTCTGGAATTATGTGTTATGGAAAAGTTATTTAGAAGAGAAATTGGGGACTGTGATAGATGGACATCTGCATGTGAGCTCTCACTGCAGTGAAAAAGTCCAATTTTATCTCTAAATGTGTATGCAAAAAATGGGACTCCCTTTGCCCACAGTGGTTCCCATGCCTGTTCTGTCTAGGTCAAATATCTTTCAAGACGCCCTTTCAAGTGTAAAGTAGAAAGGATCTCGGAACTGAATTAAATAAATGAAAGAAGAAGAGCTAAAAGGATGAATTTTCTTGCTATTCAAAAGAAGATTAAAAATTGACAGATGATGGCATATGAGGACCTACAGGGGAAGATTTCAAGTCATGCAGTGCTCCTTAGCTTGACAAATGCTGTGTTTGGAAGCTGAAGTTACACAAATTTGCATTAGCCATGAGGTATGTACATTTGTAACCTTTTAAGTTTCATTTTTCATTTGTTAATTGTCTTTACTAACTCACCAGAAGCAAAGGACCTTAACCAACAGTGCTGCCAGCTTTTGTTGCCACTATGCACCCCACATGTAAAGTGGGGAGGCACATGGGAGGCAAAAGGGAGAGGAAGACAAGTCCCGAATATTGAGCAGGTGTTTGAGCTTGAGTTTCATCACTGATGCTGATTTTAGTAAGAGCATTTACACCCCACCCGACCTGCAGGGTGCGGTGACTGAAGTTATTTAGTGATCTCTGAACTAGTGGTGGTTGTTGAACCATCAGGGAGAAAATTCTGAAAAATCAGGGTTCCTGAAGGCTCTGGCCATGGTACAATGAATATTGCCTCTGCATTTTGGGGAGCTGGGGTGCTGGAGCCGTGCAGGGAGCAGGGAAAGGGCCAAGTGCTCTCCTTGCCAGCAACTGGTCTGTCTCATCAGGACTGTGAGGACATGTGATTCAAGTGGGCCTGGTGCAGGTGCTTCTTTTTCTCAGAGGAGAAATCGTGCTGCCAGTATGATTTTCTGTATGCTCAGCTCCAGAGGAAAGTTTCCCACTGGGTTTGAAAGAGATCCCTAGGGCATCCTTCATCGTTGCCTGGGAATGCCCTGTGGTAGCCTGTGCTCTGCTGCTGTCACACTGGCTGTGATGAGGATTGCCATTGGGAAGTGCCTGTGTCCTAGTGTGAGTCAGAAGGTTAGTTGGAGAGGCTGGAAAGATTACCTGAAGGTTTTAGTGGGAAGTTGTGGGTGAAGTGAGTGATGGATTGGGCTGTGCAGGATTTTTGGCATTACATCAAAGTAAACATTTTCATATACTTCATGCTTGGTTATAAAAAGTATATTGTGTGAACAGTGGAAATGAGGGAGAAATGCTGTGCCCAGTCTCTCTCTCTAAGTAATTTCTTTCCCAAAATACCCTGTGCCCACAGTACCAAAAGTTCCCTCCTGCATCCCATGATCTCATGCCTTTGGTAGCTAAACTCTTCAGCTCCTCACAGGCTCCCTGTCTGTTTAGTTGACAAAGGCACAGCATGTGCTATACCTGGCAGAAAGCTATTTGTCTGTTGGTTTGATGTCCTCAAGTTGCCATCTAGATTTGTTAAAGGATAAACTATCCCTGTCTTTCCACTGGTGGGAAATTGGGATTCTTTCTGCTTCCAACTTCTTCACAAAACTTGCAGGAGTTTAGTGTCTTGGAGGCTTGTAGCATCAGTCAAATTTGGTTGAAATTGGCCATCAGGCTCAAAACCACACAGCCACATCTGTCTTGATCCCAGAGGGAACTTGTCTAAAATGTATCATGTAAGAAGTGAATATCTTTTATTTCTATGAGTGATTTGAGATTTTGGTAGCAAAACTTGGTTTTTGAAGGATAAAGGTGTTTTGGGAATAGAGAAGAGATATTTTCTTTTGGTTTAGAGTGTAATAAAAATTTCAGCATCTTATAACTCTCCCAATTGCCTTTTATGAACATCCTGGGGGCTGTGGTCCACTGTTTGAAAAACAGTAAGATAACAGAATAGTAAGATATAAAAGGAAATGCATAAAGTTATCCAGGCTATTCGAGGATGAATACCATTTCACTGGGAAAAAGTATATATGTGAGGGAAGAAAGAAGGGGAGAGGGAAACTGGGAGAGAGTTTAAAAGAGGAGAATATTACCTATTGAAATGTGGAGAGCTGAGAACTTGGATATGGTTAGGAAAGAGAAATGGGAGTGGGGTTTTGGAAAGTGGCTGGTGTCAGAGCAGCTCTATTTTCCTGCAGCTGAAGGAAAGTCACTGGCACAGGATACAGCTGCTCCCAAGTTCTTTCAGGGATTCCTTCTAAAAGTTTAATGAAGAAAATTGCTATATGCCAAAATGAAGCCAGGAAGAGGGAAGCATGGATATTATCAGCAGTAAAAAGGCATAGAAAAAAAGAAGGCTAGATTTCAAACATGAAGGTTATTTTACCTTTTACAAAGTGAACCTTTTTAGCACTGTGGTATAAACAGCATTAGCTTTGATCTTGCAAACATAAAGACAGCAAACATACCAGAACAGAAGATCTGTGGTATGATCAGATGGTGTGGACTCAGTATTTGAAAACTAACAAGATCCAGCTGTGAGGAATGGCAGGGTCACAATATTGAGGCATTACAAAGGAAAAAATAAAAACATTTTTGCTCAAAAATGGTGAAAGGAAAAAAAAAAGGGTATGAACAAGGCTATAGCCTGGCAAATCTGCAGAATTCGATAACATCGGTTGCTATCAGCATTGTTAAAAATGCAGTGGCAGCAGCATGACAGAGAATAGCCAGAATATGCATTACTGTGTGGAACAGTGTGCAGCTCCCAATTACTAAAAGAGAATTATGGCTAGAATCCTTAAAAAAGGCAATATAATAGACTCCAAGATCTGTCTATTGTAAGAAAGATACTATCCATCTTCACATTGACATTCAGAGGTGCAGAAGACTTGAAACAAGCTGGCCTTAGAATAAGAAGGTCATCCTTACTGGGGGAAAAGGTTCTTTTATTTTCTCCTTGACAAGCCAGATGCAAATTTATGAATTTCATTGATTTTAAAAGGTAGCTGATGGCGTCTGTGGAGAGCCTCTTTGACACAAGCACATCATGTGCTATTTCAGAGAATATTATTCAATCAAGTAATTGAGAGTGCATCAGAAGGAGAAACCAACTGAATAAACGGTTTGAAATAAGTTATTACAAAGAGTTGATGAGTTGTCACACATTCCACTTTCTTTATTTTTCTGGTTATCTTTCAAAAGGAAAAGTTTATAGAAAAGAAAACTAGACATGCTGCACATGCAAGGTCAAAGACAGATATTCTTAGTTCAGAGGTTTGGAAATCACTATTTGTGAAACCATGGGAGGTTCTTTTCTTTATTCCAGAAGTCAAAAGTCACGTGCCTTACTTTGCAGAAGTTGATTGAATAAGGTGAGTGATCTCATGCAGTTACCATGGCCAGGATGTGTCTTGTCCTGCTGTGCTAGACTGTACCTCTGCAGCCTGCTATAGTTCATTGGTCACAGTGAACCTTGTGTGCAGCAAAAGTGTGAATCAAATAGGGCAAGGCCCTTAAGATCAGGGAAGATTTTAGCACTGTCTCTCCCTCCAGTTTGATCCTGTGGAATAACAGGCTTCTGCAGTGGCTGAGAAGGTGAATGAATGCTCCTCAGTTCCATGGAGTTTCTTGATGGGGGCAAGAGCCTTGGAGAGGGTTGTTTTGCCCAGATGTAACAGCTTGTAAGCATGAAACACCAACATAAATGATCCTGTGCCTCTTGGAGAGACATTTCTGTACTGAGCCGTCTCAGCTTCCCAGGGCCCAACAGAAGGATGGGGTTGCTATGGCTGTACCTGCAAATTAAACATGCCCAGAGTCCCCCTCTGCTGTAGAGTCAGCTGGCACACTGGCCAGTGTCCATACTATTACAGCTTTTACCTTCTAAAACTGGGTCACTAGACTCATTCTGCCTGTTGGGAACCATTTCTGGCATGTCCTGACTTGCAAACTGTGCCCTGGCAATATTTTGGAAGATTGTTAGATGGAACAGACTAAAACCACTCCTGTGACACATGCTGAGGGACAATTCTAACAATTTAATAGTGTAGACAGTCGAGTTTCAGTGCCTGGGAATGCTCCCCAGCACTGCTTCATTTATCTGTGTAGACATAACCAATATGTAGCCAAGTCTCAAAATGACGAGCTCAGGAATTAACTGCAGGAAAGTTAAGGTAACATGGAATTTAGTCCTTTAATCTAAACCAATTTATAACTGCAACTTAGTGCCATAGTATACATTTCTGATTTGCTTTTGTTAAATTGACAGCAAATAATCTCTGGGTTAAAAATCTATGTGAAATGTAGTTGTCTTTGAAGCTAGACTTAGTAATCACCTTGAAAAAGAAAGATGTTTGTAACCTTTGGCAAGAGGAAGAAGTGATCAAAAATGTAGAACAAACCATAAAAAATGGTTTTCACCTAGAGACAGTTATCCATGAGCCTAAAAATCATAAAGGAGACTTCTCTCTGATGTAGACTGAGTATTTCAAAATCAGATTTCCCACAGTATTTTCAGCTTGGCTAATACATCTTTGAACACTTTAAAACTGTTACACATTGAAGGCATATACTTAAGGGATATTCAGTGTAATTTCACAAGAAGTTAATTCAAAGTTTTAAGATTAATTTCATGAGAGAAGTATTAGACTTTCCATGAAAATAAAATTATTCATCCTTGTAGCTTTGTGTTCCTCTAAAGAAAGTCAATTATTACTTGGTTGTTGTATCTTAGTATTTAGCCTTCCTATTTCTGTTGAAGTTCTGTTAGACCATCATTAAAATAAAAAGTTATGGTCATTACACTAAAAAATATTGTCTAAAGCATTCCAAACATGCAGATGTCCTACCAGCCACAGGCACTGCGTTCAGTTCCTGTCAGGCATTTGTATCTGGTGGGATTCCCCGTTACTGTGGCAGCCCCAGGTCGGTGCAGCTCCCCTGCAGTCCCTTCCTTCCCAGGTGACACTGGCCCACTGCCAGCCCCGGAGCGAGGACCGTGCTGGCCCAGAGGAACATGCAGCTCGAGGTGGGCAACACTGGAGATCCTCAGAAGCCATCAGGTCACAGTTCTGAGCAGCCTGCTCTAGGGCACCCTGCTGCAGGAGGGAGGTTGGACTGGTTGGATCTCCAGTGGTGCCTTCCATTGTCACCCACTCCGTGACCCTGTGGGGGAGGAGAGGACCTGGTCCCTAAAGGATGGCACGGGGGTGGCAATGGGGTCTGCTCTGAGCAGGATACACATGGTCCTGCCACGTACCTGGAGAAGTATTTCCAGCTGATTCAGGGCAAAGCTGACATAAATTAAGGATGCACTGTGATATTTCATGTGGGATTCTGGACACTGATGTGCAGTTCTGAATGAGATGACAGTAGCTGCAAAAAGGAAAACCAGCAAGTGGTGACATTTCTTGGAAAAAGAAAAGTAGGAAAGCTTGGCTAGTTTAATGTGGAAAGAGGAAGGTTGGTAAGATGTCTGTGACTGCTGCCTAAAAACACCTGGAAGGGCTAAGAACAAGAGGAAAAGAAAAGAACTGTTTGAGCCACTGGTTTTTTCTTTGACTTGATTTGGTTTCCTAAACTTTTTCCAAATGTCATGTAGCATTGTTAGAACAAATCACAGCCTGTTGGCCTACTTTGCTTCATAACACTTTAAAAATCTCAAAAGTATTTTATGGACCCTCTGGAACCCATGGACTGTAGAGTGAAAACTAATGATTTTAAACTCATGGCTAACAGTGATACAAAAAGAAATGGATATTATCTGGATATAAATCACTTCAGGCTGAAAGTTACAAGGTGGTTTCTAACTATTAGAGCAGGAGGGTTCTACAGTAGCTTTGTGAAGGAAGGGGATTTGGTAAAATACTGAGCTATGTACTAGAAATAGATGAATATCTGAAAGGCATTACAGAATGCAGCATTTGTAACAGCATGCCTTGTTCCTCTCTTTCTCATTTCTGAAAACAAACTCATCTGGATGAATGCTCTTTTTTACTCCTGTTCTGTTTTTTTAATCAGTATCACTTCTATCTCAGTGACTTCTAGGATTAAAAATAGACAGTGACCAAGATCTGTAGATCTGTCAAGTGAGGCTCATTCCTGCCTGGAATTCTGATCAAACAGGCAAGGGTTTTCCTTAAATTCCCAGCAAAGCTGTAAAACTTTGGCAACAACAGCCATTGCAGTGGTGTGCTTCATATTTTCTCTTCACCTTCAACACTTTCACGCAACTTGGATATTAAATTTCCTTAAGAGAATTTTGTTTATGTTTGCCAAGTGCTGGTGTTCGAAAGTGAAAGCAGTGAAAAAAGAAATCTTTAAAATACTCTAAAATATCAAGGTTTCAGGAAAATCATTTAACAAATCATCAATTCTGTGACAAACCTGAGATGTGGTTTTGCTAAGGATGTTTCCTGAAGAAGTTGTTCCTTGTTAGCTTCCTATGCGCCTAATTATTTTGTGTTGCCATGCTGCTATGTAAACAATCTTCCTAAACAGTTAAGAAACTCATCAAATCTCTTCATCTTGTTGATATGCAACTGCACATGTTGTGTTTTGTGTGAACAGATTGGTGTCAAGTGTGTTGGGTGCTGAAAGAAGGGGCTCATCAAGGGATGGGTAGCAGGGCACTGCTGAGTTCCCTGTTCTGTCCTTGCTGCCTCTTTTCCTGCCTCCTGTGGCAGTTTCAGAGAGGGAGAGAGGGGAGGGAGCACTTTGTCAACAGGATAAGCAAGTGTTCAGTGCATCAAATAACTCTATTTAAGGCACACCCTGAGCTCCCAGTGAAGCACTGTTGATTGTGTAGGTCTGTGAAAGCTTTTGCATGCAGTGTGGGTGCTTACAAATGGCTGTTCAGGATTTTGCACCCTTGGAGGGACAGATCTGCAGATATAAAGGTCTGGGTTTAAATTTACTCTTACTGAATTCAGCGAGTTTATGTTTGAACCTAAGATGGTATATTTAATAACTGAGTGTAAAACATACAAGACAGCACGTCATTTAATTTTAGCTGTGTGGTAAACTGGAGGAATTGTGCCGAGGAAAAAGTGAGGTTGTCTGTGAAATTGTTACAGCATTTTTCTTTCTTCACAAGACATGTAGTGTCTTTTATTCCCTGGGGCTACTTTTTCCCAAATCAAGTCTGGACCAAATGCAAATCACACTTGTACAGACAGCTCCATTTTACTTTGCACTTCATCAGGTGATGGGTAAGCATAGACTCAAGAGCAGGGATGTGCCAGGGAATGTGCAATGAAATGCTCAACTACAGTCATCTGGCTCAGCCTGTCAGACTGCAGGGCGTGGAAGGACCACTGGCCTTGGCAGACCTGGCTGTGGCAGGGCCACTCAAGTGTTTCTGTAGTGCATCCAGGAGTGGGCAGGCTCTCAGGATATGATGTCAGTCTGTGGTAGCCAAGCTCTCAAGCAGTTGCCTACATCCTGTTTTCTGGGCTTAAAATGCCTGGGGGGTCCTGTCTGACCTCTGACTACTTTTTCAGCAGGACACAGGTCCTCTATAGGTTCTCTGTCATCTACACACAGATGCCTCACCAGCAGTAGAACAGCTCAAGTGATTATTAGGCAGCAGCATGCTGGCAGAGTGAATCAGACCCTGGTTCTACTCTAAACTTGCCTATAAAACTTTCACTTAGGTTTTGCAGTGTAGGGCTGAATTCTGCCCTCTGTGGTTCAGCTTGCTTGTGTCTTGAATTTACAAAGTTGAGTTCATTCTGATTAGCAATATTCTGTCAGTCATAGTTTCTTCTTAGTGTGCTTTTGCCTGGGATTAAAATAAAGCCACAGTGTCATGAATACAGGTATCAGAAAATGGTAAAGGAATTTGAATTACTTGATGCTAAAGGAGATTAGTGGATGGTGTATGAAGAGCTGCAAAATACATATTGGCAATTGCTAAAGAAAGCTGTTGTTATTTATTGCTTCCATTTATCATAGTACTAAAAGTCAGGTTCTAATCATTTAAGTAAATACCTCAGTTCTGCTGAGCTTCAGTGATGCCTGGCAGAGAGGAACAAATGCAGGTAGTAATGTGCACCTAACATCAATTTCTGAAAAATTTGAATGGTCTAAAATGAAATTGCATTAGTATTTTTTATATAAGTTCTGCAGTGCCTTAGTTTTTTGATGCTGTGTCCTCAACAGACATTGTGATAGGTCATTAATTTATATGTGGATTTAGCCAATTGAAAACAGGAGCAAGGAAAGTCATTGTAAATAAATGCTCATTCTTTTGCTCTGTAAAATAATGTATTTAAACTGTGAATTCTCAAGCTCTTCTAGAGTACATTATGATATTTTTGTGCTGATCTAGAATCTGTTACTGTCAGTGAAAAGCTGGTTGTTTCAACAGAATACATCAGCTGAGCAAAGGATTTATAAGCATATGCTTTGATGGACTGGAAACATGGTTTAAATGTTTGGCTTAATTGAAATCTGAAAAATCTGAAAAAAAATGCTCACTCATCTGAGGTTATGGATGTCAATCAAATATTTCCTAAAAATCCTCTTTTACATTATTTATACAAATACATGCATTATAATGAATAATAGACTAGCAGATCCCTACCAGAAAATTTAGGAGTTAACTTCTAAGGACCATTCATCAGTCCTGACTTGGTGCTGAGCAATCTTACTCTTGAAAATAATCCCATTGTGTCTGTGTCATTCAGTATTAGAGGAGCTATTAATTCTTATATTAAACTTAGTTAAGGCTTCTGAAGAGGAATGGCTACGTGGTCATTTGGTACAGAACATTCTGCTAGCATGGAGCTGTGTTAGGATGCAGTGAGGGACAGTAAGGTGGGAGTCAATGTGTTCAGTAAGGTGGGAGTCAATGTGTTTTGCTGCTGCAGAGCTTAGTAGCAGTCTTAAGTTAGCATGAGTGAAATGAATTTATTAGCTCGTGGCTAGTGTACCAACTTGTCATGTGCTGTAAAATGTGTAAGCACATATTGTATAAAAAGGTCTACAGCAAGAATTGCCCTAACAGCTGATTAGAGAGTTGTAAAATTAAGTATAATATCACTCCTTGGAAGTAGAGCATACTCTAAGTAATGGGTGAGTGCAGAGTGAGTCAGTCCCCCAAAGAGCAGGATCCAATTGCTGTCTGTCAATGTAATCAAAGACCAGAGAAGTGAAAGTAAAGCATTTGTGCAATTAAGATTATGAAGATAAATGCTACCTAAGTAACTAGCCAGGCGATTGTCAATAATGCATTTCTATTTCTTGCTAACCCAAATAATTTAAGTAATAATAAGTTTCCAAGCTTCACAGTTATCCAAAACAAAGTGAAACCTTACAGTGAGGTTGCTGCCTGCTGTCTCTCTCCTTCCCTCCCTTTCAGTGTGATTTGTGTTCCCACAGAATTATGTCCCTACTGAGATGGCAAGCCCCCCTGGAGCAGGGACTGGGTTTGATTTGGTGTTTGAACAGAGCCCAGCATAAGCTGAATCCTGATTGTGGCCTCCAGCTTTGACTGCCGTGCAAATTGCAGCAGAAATAATAATTATTGTTTGAATTGTATCTGAGTGGTGTGAGTAGCATAAGCTTGATGAGCAACCCAATTTGCAACAATAGTAACTATGTACTGAGCAGAGCCTGCTGTGCGACCTTGGGGAAGTCATTTCACCTTTCTGGGCTTCCTGGCTATAAAATGAGAGCAAGATAATTTCTTTAAAAATGCTCTACAGGCATGGACTGTTATTACTGCAAAGAACTGATTGCATGCTGATTCTGGTCCACTTTGTGCAGTGTGACCCCTTGCCCTCAGAGAAACTCAGAGATCTCTAGGCCAGCTTAGAAGTAGTCAGTGTAAACAAGGAAAAATGGTAATTACCTAAAAAAGGAAAAGGCAAAATTAAACATATTTGTGGATGTATATCATTGTGAGCAACCATCTGTAGAATGATAAATAGTGGCATACATACATAAACACACTGCGTTGTCATTCCAAACAACATATTCTGTGTGTTTATCTCTGCATTAATGAGGTACTCAGCTTGGTTTTGACATCTGTCACTTTGCAGTCATGGCAGTACAGATCTGAATTTGAGAACAAAATTCCTTTTATTCCATGCACTGGAAGTACTTGTGGTGCAACACATTTGGCCAAACCATGTTTTTCCTTGGATGACAAGACCAGAATGAGTGTATAACATAACCAGATGACACAGCTTGAAACGCATCAGTTCAGGAACCCAATCAGGTACCAAGGCCATCATCATCGTGGGCAGGCTTGAGAGGACTGCCTTCATACAGGGAGAAATGACTGACAGATAAGCAAGGTTCAGCTAATCCTGTTTATTTGGTCACTTCAGCATTCAGCCGAGTGTTACACATCCTTTTTGACGTGCTTTTTCTTTCAGAGAGGAGCTGCAGCATAGCCAGATCTAAAGCTCATGGCTCATTTACTCACAGTGCCAGCAAGTGCCTCTACAGTGATTCTCCTTTGAACATACATGAGTGACAGATTGTTCAGACCACTGGTTCTCAGCATCCCCAGCACACTGGTGTGCTGTAGGGTGTTCTGTTGGCAAGAATTGCTGCAGGGAACAGAAGTACACTTGATGCACCAGGAGTTACCAGAGACAGTCAAGCCACATCCTGGGACCTTGCAGATGAGTGCACTAGCTTTGAGTTCACACAAGATTTAGCACTTCATTTTTTTCTTCTTCCTGTACATGTTCTGTTCAGCTGTGACTGTTTTGAATGAATAGGTGATGTGATGCAGGAAGGATGGCATGCATAGAGAAGAGGATCTGTTTATGGAGTGACAGAGGAACAGCAGCCAACACCGATTTTCTGCAGCTGATGGAGAGAGACAACCTCACCTTGATCAGAAGGGCCAAATCTTGGAGACTTTGAGTGCACTGTGCTGTGAAGCAGAATTTAGTTTGTCTCCATAACTAAGGAGGACTTTCTCCTTCTTCACTGTTGGCTCCACATAGTGAGGTGTTTTCCTTATGAATGTAGGTAGATGGGTAGTCATTTGTGGTGCATTGCTGCAAGCTAGATTCCTGGTGCCTGAAAAATAGAGAACCTGCACATTGTCTCTGAGAAATTCTCAAAGGCTGCTCATGCTCTCTATGCTCTGGTTGTCACTTGCAGTTCTGTGAGCCTGGAAGTAAAGGGATAATAGTGAAACTCAGGTAAATAATCCTTGCTATTGTACTACAAGTATATCAGTTTCTTCTCTAATGCAAATACCCATCTGGGAAGAGTTTCCTTCCAAAAGGCATGAAAGCAATAAGAAGATAACAGTTTTCACCCAAGGCTAGTAACCTGGCAAAGATCTGGATACTGTTCCTGAGCTGCAAGTTTTAGTGCTACCTGCAGAGATGGTGGATGGATAATTTCAATCACAAACACTTAGAAAAATCTGACATGGGGCACTGTTCCAGGAAAGCTGTGCCAAGGATAATTTTATTCTTCAGTGAGTTTTTGGGTGGTACTTACCTTATGCACTGAGAACCTTTTATAGGTTATTTCTTGAGCCACATCTTGCCAATGAAGTTTCTGCTCTACAGCCAGAGAACACTTCTGTCTGGGGGGAAAAAATCCATAGTGTTGGCAGCAGATTTTATGACATATTGGGTGATGTCATTAAGGGAGCTGTTAGCAATCTGTCATTTACAGAGCAGCTTCAACTAGTCCAACGTAAGGGAAGTGATTTAATTCCATGTCTGCTTGGATTTCTCCTATATAATCAGTGGAGGCTTGGGAGAGTTAGGAGGCACAGCATGATCCTCTCCTGATTACTTTGCTGTCATTTCCAATTTATGGCTTAAAATGCAAGAGAATAAAGTCTTCGTGTCCAGAGGGGCTCATGAGGGGTTGGTACAGGTGCTCCCCCAAATCTTCTGGCTGTGGTGGGTGCACAGGCTGAGCACTCTTGTGCAAGGACTAACTCTAGTGACTGTAGCTTCTGACTCAGGTTATGCAAACGTGGTTGCTGACAAATGGCAGGGGAAGGGACCTCTGCAGGAGTGTCCACAAAGAGGCACATGAAGAAGTGCTCTTTCTGGTGGAGGGCAGCACATTAACCCAGCTTGCAGCTATCCTCTGAAGCTTGTTGTGGCTGTTGCAGCCTTCCTTTCACCTGCAGGTCATTTGATCCTGTCTTCCATGAGTTCTCCCATGAAGGGGAAATGGATGTCCCACAAGGAGGATGACTAACTAGAAATGGAAACAGGGCATGTTCTTATGCTGCCTCTTTGAAAGCTCCTCAGCTCTTCAGTGTAATTCTATTTCTTTTGGATATTTGTAGTTTAGGTCAAAGAAGAGAAAAGCAGGAAATTGTCCAAAATTGTGCTTTGGACAAGCTGCATAGCTCATCTAGCATCCTCCAGCTTTTCTTGTAGCACACAGGAAGCTGGCTTGGGAGTACCCCCATCAGGAACCAGGCTGGTCCTCCTCCCCATCACCACAGGCTGCAGGGCATGGTGCTGTCATGCTGGTGTGAGGATACACCACATTTTGTTGCTCCAGTTTGTTGCCAGAGGATGTGGAAAGCAGAAGCACAGGTTGCTTCAGAGAAGGATTAGACAATTAAGAGAGAAGAGATGCAGTGATGGCTGTTATATGTACTGGTCTGCACTGTTGTCACAGCTTCACCCTGTGGGGAGCAGACTGGTGGCAGTAAGGATGGTGGGATGGGGGAGAACCACTTCAAACTCATCTTGCTTCTAAGTGTCTGATACTGTCTGCTGTTGAAAATGTCACTCCAGGCTAGATGAACCTTTGTTCCCACCAAGTATATCCACTGCTGTGGATTAGTTGCTCCTTTGCAGGTAGGTTTAAGAGAGATTATTTGTTCTTTCTGTGGGCAGTGACATTCCAGCACTAAAGTGCCAGTCAGAGGATTGCCTGATCATCAGCATCCTGTTTTGAATTTTGAAAATGCTTCAGGAGACCTTTTCTCTTCAAAAAATGAATTCATGGATCTCTAGGCTTCGATGCCAGACAGGTCCATTAGTCACTTTACTGGGTAACACACACCATGGAGTTTTACCAAGCTATTGCTGTACAGAGCAGTATGCTAATACTGGTTCCTTTACTCTGCTAGGAAGTGTAATGAGGTGCAGTGAGTGTTTGCTGCCAGAGTCAGGATCATTCTTTTCCCTTCCCAGGAGAGGCTACTGAGTTTATTTTCTCCAGATATCCTATGATTTAAAAAATATGGTCGTGGCTGACTAAGTACATGGTTTGTGCATAACATCTGTGAATGAGAAAGTGCCCTGAAGTAGGAGCACTGTCTCATAATACACAGTTAGCATTTATATAGTGGCTTTCAGCCAACTGTTTCAAAATATTTTTTACATAAGGATAGGCATAGCTATCACTCTCCCAGTTTTCAGCAACCGAGGGCAAAGTGCTTTGCTGTCTGCCAGTTTTTGTGTTCCATCAGTAGCAGAGCCCAGAATAGAATCCAGCCTCTTCCTCTATCTGTTGTTGTCTGGATCTAATCAAACTGATACGGTTCAGGCGCAGCCTGTTTTGAGGTTGTGCAAGTGGCTGAGCTTGAAAGGAGCAGAGGACCACAGTGCCATGGCAGATGGCACTTTTGACATGCAGCTGTGGTCCTCACAGTGCTGGGAGGTGGTGGGAATGATGTGGTGAGGATGAGATCAGAGGGGAGAGCATGAGGTCTGGAGATACATTACATGGTGGGAATCAGAATTGGCAGCAATGTGGATTCAGTTGCAACTGTTGATGATACTTGAATTCTCAAATTTGATTGTAAACTAGCCATGAGCCAGCTAACCAAAAGTAGTCATGAGCCTCTAGAATCAAAAGTCTTCAGGAAAATACAGCATCACAAAACCCAAATACATTTTGGAAGGACAAATTGCCATTTAGAGTCATATCAGATTCAGATTCTCATTTCCAGAATTTGGTCTAGAACTCTGAAGGTTAGTGTAACATTTTTGTGTACATACAGATCTCCAGGAATCATCTCTCTGATATATCACAAAATTTATGAGATACTTGGTGAAACTCTGAAGGTGAGAAAAAATGGGGACAAAATAACAATTACCCCAGAAACTGCAGCCTGAGGAATCTCAGTGGTAAAAAATTCAAATGTATGTTTTTTAGGATAGAAGAGTAGTCTTTAACCTAGTAGGAAAACCATCTAGGGAGACAAAAATTTAGAAATCTAGCTAAAATGACAGGGCTGAATGATGATCCTGTTTTTAAAAAAACAGTTTATGTAGAGGACAGAAAACCAGCAAAAAGGGTAAATAAGCCTACAAGAAAATGTATGACAGTAAGTGCTAGCATGCAGAGAAGTGTTAGAAATTGGAAAAATACCTAAGAGAGATAAATTTGTCTATGCAATGATTGTCTATAAAAGTAGAGTTTAATACAAAAAATCAATACTTGTAGGTTTTTAAAATGTTAATTGTATAATTTCTAATAAGCTACAAGGCTTACATCCTTATCACAAAATTCCTCTAAGCAGGAATTAAGAAAAAAGCAGAATGAGATTTTCAGTTTCCGAAAATAAATTGCCAAGAGCAGAGGTTTTTTCTCCTTCTGATTGCAAGAGAATCACTCTGCAGTGTTTTACCAAAGAACAAGAAGTACTGAGCAAAAGAATAATTGAAAAGTGATTTTTCACAGATTTTTCTACCTTTCTATTCTCTGTGCTGGGTTTTGTTGTGCTGTCTAGATGAAATATTCACGATGGCACTGACCCCTTCCCTTGTGCAATTTGTCCAGTGTTTGCTTGGTGATGTTCAGAAGTAGTGGAGCAGAAAATCCCTTGCTACAGCCAGCATTTGCTGGGGATTACTCTTCGCACTGGTATATGTTGAAGGAGCCTCACTGGACAAAGTGATGAAATGGCTGTATGGCTTCAAGACTAGAAATCTTTTTTTAAGTGTGATCCAGCCAAGCACCCTGGAAAGCTGTGTTCTTTTTTTTCCTTTTTGAAAGGGATAAAAATATTGAAAATGCTGAGCAGTTCTTTGAAAATGTGCATATTTGAGCTTCAGGTTAATGAGAGAGGTGAAGATAGTGCTGCCTCTTTTTTTTCAATTTCTGGGAAGAGTACTCTTGTGTTGACTGGGCTCCTCATTTCCAGAAATAATGCTGAGTCTTTGCTGTTGTGTTTTACTTGTCCATACTGACTTCACTGCATTGCACTGTGAAGGGCACTCTTAAGCATGGGTCTTAAGTCTCAGTTAATTGAACTATCAGGATAAATGGATACAGAAATACATGTGTGCCTTGCAGAGTGACCAAGGGATTTGTGTTCTCTCTTTTCATAATTGGTCAATTTTCTTAGAACTCAGACTTGGGAACTCAGCAGAGTAATGACTCCTGGTTTCTGAGCTGGTTGTGCTTCTCTTTGGGTATTCAGAGTCACTCAGAACACCTAACTACTCTCCAACTTCTGCCCCATAGCCTGTCTCCACTGTCACCTGTATGTCACCTTTGCTTATTAGGGACAGCTAAGGATGGCTGACAGCAGAGCAGGTGCAACTTGCAGCGTGAATGAGCCCTTGGCTGCTCTGATCTGTGTGTCAGGTATGCTGCAGGGGCCACCTGGCTCCAGTGCTGGCATTTTGGAACCTGGAAACATCAGAGAATTCTCTCTTCCAGCCTAAGTAGATTTCTCAGAGAAGCAGAGAGGACAGCATCTCATGTCCTGCTTCCTGCTTGAACTACTCTTGTTTTTCCTACGTGTCTCATGCCATTTTTATTTCTCTGTAAAATCCTTCCCAAAAAAATCTCATCTCTTTTTGACTTTTTTTCTGGCAGTTGACAAAAAGGATTTGTGGCAAACACCCAAGAGGACAAGTCTCACTGAATTCAGCACCTGTGACAGGAACTTACTGCCTGTCTGGATAAAAAAGGAAAGGGCAACCCTTTAGTGATGGGGGCAGTCAAAGAAGCTCTCAGTCACAGGCTTGCATCTACTGTGTGCATCCCCTGGGACTGCAGGCAGGTAACATTCCTAGTTTTATTTCTGTCAGTCAGCTGAGCAGAAGAGGATGTTATTCTGGCAAACTCTCAGTTATTCCATGTAGTGGGGAGGCTGTTGAGACAACTGGGATGAAGAAGAAATACAGATGGTGTCAAACATGCAGATAAGGCAGCAGGAACATGGAGAAAAGCAGGCCTGTGATGTTGCTGACTGAATGGAAGGGCAATCTGTAAAGGGGTGTCCATCTGTGTGAGTGCAGCTGGGCTGTGCCCTTTGTGGGGCTCCCATGGCACAGAGCATGGAGGGTGTCCAGCTGGGATCTGAGCCCTGCTGTGCTGAGCCCTGCCAAGAGGTACAGAGGACACTGTCCCCCAAAATGTTCCATGTTCAGAACAGGCAAGGCAGGAAGGGAAGCAGTGGCAGAGAGAAGAGAAATGGCTTGAGCATGGTGCCTGGAGAGCTGGGAACACAGCCTGCATCTCCTGACTTGTGATCCAGTCCCAGACACTAAACTCCATGGCCCAAAATGCTCATGGGAGGGCTCTTTGGGCTAATGTCCATGGATTGAGATGAGTGTTTTAAAAGAATGTTCTACCAAACTTCACTGAGAGATATTAGTGGTAATGGTATGTCATTTGCTTCACTGTGTTCATTTTGAATTGCTTGGTCTCTTTCTCTAAATCACTGTAGCACAGCTTGCTCCAGTCCAGACTGCCTCCAGTCCAGCTCTGTACCTGTGCTTGCTAGAAGTTTTTATAACTGAATAGTTGCCATAAATGTACAGTATCAGCTTTCCTAATGTGGTTAACTCAGTATTTTGTCATTATTTGATTTTTACAATCAAAAGGCCTGAGTGCTTTTATGGATGGATGACTAGAGAATATATTTTTGTGAGAAGGATCTCTTTTTTAGTTAGGAAGTGATTCTAAAAATGCCTGAAAAATCCTTAATGATATTTATTCTACTCATATGACCTAAAAATAGCTAAAGCAATTTGAGTAGGAATGAAAAATTGCTTGCATATGGAGTTTCAGCTCTAAGTGGAAGGCAACCTCCCCTCAGATCAAACAGTGAGGTAAAAGTCAGGATTTTCTAGTTTTGAATTGCAATTTTGATACTTTGCAGAAGTACTCTTAGTGGCTTTGAGCACATCATAGAGATTCTTCTTTAAGTCAGCTCTGTGAATTACTTGCTACTGATGTCTGCTGTAGAAATGTGTTAACATTTCTAAAAGTGCTTAATAAATCACATTATGCTACTTTGTAGCTGGGATGTGTTTGGATATAACCTGTAGCTTCATTTCATGTAGACCATGCCACCCCACCATGTCAGTTGGGTTCCTTTGGGAATTATAGGTGGAGAACAAGAGGTTAATATATAACCTGTTAAAAGACTGTTTGGGGCTCAGGAAGAAAAGGTTTCTCATTCCTGCTTTGCAGTCTCTGATCACTCTCTGATCTAAGAGTGTTGGAGCACTTTGCAAACTTCCATGAGCTGAGCCTCTCAACCCCAGCAGCAGCAGGGCAGCTCTGCTGATAGTTAATGAGGAGAAAATTGAGGCTGAGAGGAATTACACCAGCAGCCTGGAGTCAGGCCTAAGTCTGAAGATGCTGATTTTCTGAGGCTGGTTCAAGGTTGCTTGGGAAGGATGTGTCATGTCCAGGTCTGTAACTTATAGCTCCAGTCTCTTTAAAGCCAGATTACCCCTGCTATCACTGCCAAACACGGAGCTCCATACAGAGTTGTAACTGCTGGAACCTGGGGAGATTGTCACTGTAGTAGAGCATGGCCAGTGACCCTGACATGATAATATATCCTAGATTAACACAAAACTTTGTGCTTTGTTTTCAGAGAGGCATTATTTAGTGTTGAATGGCCTTTTCTGTCTTCTTTTTCTTTATAAATGGAGATGAATCCAGATTTGTCTAAGGCCGTGGTTCCTGGTGCAGCTGATGACAATGTTACAATGAAACTGTGTAATGAAAAGCCTGTTCCTGTGAAATCTCCCAAATGATAGTCCTCTCGTGTGCATGCAGGGGTTCAGGGGCCCCAGAAGAGTGGTCCATAGGGGTCAGATGCACGGGGGCTAAAAAAGCAGCACAGGCACAGTCTGCAATGCCCGAAGGACCATGCCTCAGCTCAGGAGAGCAGGATGAGACTGCAGTAAGAAGGGAGAAGTGCCTCTTTGGTGGCTGAGACATTGTGCACTGGTGGTCAGGCTGTCTCTCTGCTGGAATCTGGTACTGAGAATGAGGTGCCTTTTCTTTCATCTGGAAATTCCATCTTCATTGATTTTCATGCACCAAAAAGACAAAGAGGATTGCCTCGAACACCTACTCTGACCTTCTGGTTAATGTGCCCCAAAGGGCTTCCCTGAATTAATTCAGGTTTTAATTAAAGAAAGAAAAAAGAAACAGAAACTGGATTCTCCTACCAGTTCACCAGATTCCTAACCAACTCATATTTCAAAATTTCTAATATGACTACTTCTCCTGCAGTTAGTATTTCTTTTTCAGTTTCTTTCTAGTTCAGATCTGGATTAGAGAACACCATTTTGTGTGTGGTTTTCCCATTCCTGCCAAAGGCTTTGCATAGGCATCAGGCTGTAAGGAAGGACTTGTAGAAACACTGGAGGGTTGGGTAGGGGCAGGATGGATTCAGTTCACTTCACTGCTGTGTAGCTGAGAGAGCTTAAGGAAACAAAAACACCCTGCACCACAGCCTGGCAGCAAGGGACTGTGAGGAGGCTGGGTGTGCTGACAGGGAGATGAGCTGGAATTCCTGTCCCTAAAACCTGGAGGTGTGGAAGGAGGCCATCTAAGTAGCTTGACAGCTTAAGATTATTTTGATAAGCTTTGAAGCTAGTCAGCAGATGAGGTGGCTTAGGAAAAAGATACTCCACAGTGCAGGACCTGCTGGGATTCTGACCAGTAAACCCAAAGCTCATGGGCCTCAGAACCATGAAGTCAGAACTGTGGCTTCTGCACTGTAGGAGGAAGGAGCCAACAGCAGCTGGGCTGTTTGCAAAGTCAGGTGTCTGTTTCCCATTTCGGCTCTTCTCCATCCCTTCTTCTCATGCAACGTGACTCAGCACAGCAGCCCTTCAGGACAGGGCTGCACTGGAGCCTGAAGCATGAGGTCAAGGTGCCTGGTTTGCTTGGCTGCTGAAAACCTCTTGGTATGAAGCAGCAAAGGTTTGTGGTCTGGTAACTTTGTGAGATAACTGTCTAGGGTAAGTATCTCAACATCTGATTGTCTGCAGTTTGAACATACTTCAGTTGCCATGCAGGGGACAGTTTTTTCCACTGATGTTTGCTTTCCAGCAGGAAAGGGCAGTGCAAGCCAAAGTTCTCATAGACAGAGGAGTGCTGGGAGCTCCTGTCCTGCTATATCAATCATAACTAACTTTTCCCCTCACATAGTTCAACATATCTTGAAAACACAGCCTTTTTCTGGACCCTGTTGGGCTGCCAAAATTCTCCAGTCATCACCCCAGTGCCAAGCCACTCACTCAACCTGCCCATGTATCTGATTCACCCTGCTTCCACCAACAGTAATCCGTGTCCTCATTCCTCTGTCTGCCATGGTGACTGAGCCAGCTGCCTGTCAGCTCTGTCCAGCTGAGATGCCAAAGAAAAGTCCAACATTAACTCTTGGTATTTTGTAAAAATATTTTACCTATGAAAGTGTTGCACAAAATGCTGGCTTCTAAGGAAAACTTGATTCCCTTACAAAATTTGACTGCTTCTCCTGACTCCATTTCCAAGATAATAATTTCTTGCAAATCCCTAAAGCGATGAAAGGTCATACAAAAAAGGCCACAGAATATTTATGTTAGAACATGAGTATTATTTTCTTTCTGTCAAAGTCTGTATGAAGAAAAAGAAGACTTTATTTAAGAAGCCCAAGGAGACTCATGGCTACCCAGCTTCCCTGCAGCAGATAAGAGAGCACTTGCAAATGGTGCTGACAGCTCGAGGCAGATTGCTGGGGATTAGCAGAGTTGTGACGGGAGCACGTCTGACCTCTTAACGGGCTGTGCTCTCCAGTCTCCAGCCCTGCTAATTACCATGTAGCACAACTAAATAAATAATGCATGCTGCATCCCTCTGAACTTATAAATAGGCAAGTGTTACACAATCATACGGACCTTCCCATTAGTGGTGCTCTGTGGTGCCCTCTCTGCTTGAGTAGACAATTTGAGAGGGCATCTGTCCTGCTGCTCAGTGTGAGACTCAGGGAGAGGTGACACTTTTCATTTCTGCATTTCCTAGATTCTTGCTGGTAATGCTGTGTCTCACATCCCTAATCCATAATGATATGGCTGGGAGCTGTTGATTTACATGAATCACTCACGTTCTGGCTTTGGCTACTATCAGTTCACATTGTAAAAGGTTTTCAGTTGCTTTATTAGATGATGAACAGCAGTAAGGAGTCATTTCCAGTGTCTGTTTATAGGATTTAGTGACAAGATTGGTTCAGAAGTAATGTATGCAAAGGCATTTTCAAATCTGTCCAAGGAAACATTTGGGAAAAAATTGGTTGTTTTCAGAGCTAACCTCGTGGTGTAATTCCAAGATGAGCCATATAGCTGATTGAAAATTTTAATAAAAAGATTTTTCATTAGAAGATGCTGACTTGCAATGATCAAACCCAGAAGCAGCACTCTGCCAGTTCCAGCAAAACTGAAGGTAATGAGAAGGGCATCTCCTGTCTCGGGCAGGAATTACCCAAGGGAATACTCCAGAGTAGCCTATTGTGTGAGGTGCTGAATACCCACTATCAAATACTTCCTTTGAATCAGAAAGCCTAGACACCTAAATCATGGAAATTGTCCCCTGCCCAGGAGGATGTCCTTGTGGTCACCCTGATGGCTGTCCTAGGATGCCTTTCCTGTTTATGGAAAACTCCAGGGCGGTTTTGGTTGTGTTGTGAGGAGGAGCTTTTAGGTTTAGCTGAAAAGCCATTCCCTCTCCAGGGTTGCAGCACACACAGGACCATCCTGCAGTGCTGGAATCCAGCACAAACCAGCTTCTTTCCTGTTTTGCTTGCCAAACCCTTGCTCCTGGGAGCACACAGCAGCCCCTGAGGTGTCACTTGCTGAGCCATGGGCGTGCTGAGCCTGCTGTGGTGTCCTGGGCTCCCCTCTGCCCCTGGCCGAGCCTCTCCAGCTGTGCTCCCTCCTTCCTTCGCAGGCAGGGAGCAATCCTGCCTGGCACTTGCAGTGAGCTGAGAAAGCAGCAATTTTCTTGCATGCACTTGCCTGCTGTGCAGCTCCACAGAACCAGGTCTTAAAGCTATTGTTGTGTTTGCCCCTTATGGAGGAAATAAATAGGCCAAATAAATAAATGAAAAAGGCCAAAGGCATTTTGTCAATGGCCATTCTTTTATTTTGTATGGCTCTTTTCCCCTTCTGCCTCATAACTTACAGGAAGCCCTTTACTATCAGTTCTCATAAATAAATGAATGAGGCCTTATTAAAGACCATGCATTCCTATAAACTTTCCCAAAATTTAATATCTGTCCTTTCTGGCCTCCCAAAGAATTCAGAGTATTTCTTGGGCTGTTATTATGGTGTGTTACACTGACTTTTCCCTGTATGAGGTTATGGAAAGGAAAGCTTGCCATGACCAATATTTTGTCTGTCCAACATCTCATTACTCTTGCTTCTGAACAAAAAAAAATTATAAAGATTTTCAGCCCTCAGGAAAATTAATTTCCTTGATCACAGAGAGAGTAACATTACCTGTAAATATATAATTAAGAGCTACAGCCTTTAGCCATTTCTGGAAGCTTTTCCATATCATAACATAGATGGCAATGCAGTCAGATTAACTGTGAAGGGGAACGTTTTATGCTTTTTATCCTTTTTTGTGGCTTTGGATTTGTCATAAGGTCACATCCATATTAGTATGTTTGGCCTGTGCTGTTCAGTAATTAATTCAGTAATTATTAACATAACTTGTTTAGGTATTATTTTTGGTTTCAGTCAGTGCTTTCCCATTTGCATTAATATCTGCAATATTTCAGATAAAAATACTATAATGAATTTTCTGACATAGTAGATGCACTAGGGGCAGCTCTAAGGAGCTCCAAAGTGAGAGTTGCCTATTGGTGCATGAGTGACTATGTTTGGTTTTAAGAGTTTTTCTGTTTTGTTGTTATTACTGCATATTCTTGATAAATAGACCAGATGGAAGGGTTTAAAAAACATGCATGAGCCTAACAGTCCTTAGCAGTTCAGATAATTTTATTTGGCTGAATACCGATATGGGAAATTTAACTGGAATACTCTCCCATTTACCAGGCTGTTTGAAAAGATGGTGAATTTGGTGTTCTTGTGAATGCTGGCATGATTATGTGGCCCACACATTGGGCAAACTTTGTTGCCACTGAACTGTCAGCTGTAGCACATCACCTTCTGTCCCGTGGAGGCAAATTCTTTATGGAGTTCACAGATGCAGGTGATCAGTGCCAGCCTGTTGGGCTGCACCTTGCAGACCTGTTGGACATGAGGCAATGGTACAAAACCCAAGCTGCATGATTCCTTTCTTCTGTTTCAGTAATGCCAGCAGTGTGCTGTGTATGTAGGAGCAGTACCTGCACCAAATAATTTACTTTTTTAAGTCAACAGACAACAAAGTCAGCTGAGTGATAAGAATGTATTTCCGAAGATGTCTCTTTAAAAAATATTTCAGTGATTTCATTAATTCATCATCATTGCTTGATTGTGTTTCATATATATGTCAGTAGAGAAATGAGTCTAAGCTGGGGCTCAAAGATGAGTCTGTACCCTGACAGAGTACCCTTAATCTGCTGAATAGCCAAAGGAGAGTGCCTTAATCATAAACATTATGTGTAGGATTCTTTTTAACTTTCTGTAAAAGCTTAGGACAGCAGACCTTAAGCCTTTTACATTGACTTAACAAGGGCTAGGTATAATCATGTTCCAGAAATGAATCACAGAAGTTTGCTTTTTCAAGTTTCTTTGCTGTGGTGGATCCAGACCCAAACAATCAGTTCATGAGTCTCCATGTGAAGGGTGGGATTCACTTTGGAAGTTAGGCAACTTTATAGAGTCTTTCTCCATGGATGCCTGGGCAAACCAGTGATTTCCTCTTTGTCTCTCTCTCATTCAACATTTGTCTTGGGAAATTGTGCCTGCATTGAAAAGTGATGAGAATCAATTTAATTAGTGAGTAGAGAACAATAAATCCAGCTCTTCTGGTGAACACAACTATGGTGAATCATTACTTTGTGAGGGAAGCAGCACACTGAAGGGAAGACTTCACTGGCTGCAGAACTCTAACACCTAACTGAACTCAGCTTTCCAGTGTCCTGCATTCACTCTTGGCCATAACCTATTGTAAAACTTTTACTCTTGGATTGGAATCTTTTGCCTGTTTTGCATCTGGCTGTTGTTAGCCTGCTCTGCATCTGCTGCAGAGGGTTGTTGAGCACACAGGTGATGGATGCTTGTCACAGCTTTCCTTAGGAGCTGCTGCTGCCTGTTGGTAAGGAGTGTTCCCTCCTTCTCTCTTGCTCTTTTCTGTCTTCTGCAGACTTTGAGTTCATTTGCTCTTTGTCTAAGCAAAATCTAAATCTAAGAAACACAAGTCTGAACAGGGACTTTTGAATGTCACACATGTGACCATAAAAAAGCCCAAATGTGCCTATTTATTAACGTGTACTTTTCTGTAGTAAATGCTGCAACTTGGTGCTTTCCTGCCTATAACTGTTCTTTTCTCCTTTCAATTATTTGTATCTTTTTATATCAAAACAATTTTAATCTATTTCTGTTGCAAGATGGTGTAGGGTAATGATAGGCACTTATGGTATTCTTTGTTGAGCTGCAGAAAGTGTTTTAAAAGCCTTGGAGCTTTATTTTTCTCTTGGAATGTCATGGTACTTAGAAACTAACATCTTCATCAAGGCTCACTTATAAAAGGACAATGCAACTACCTGTGCTTATTGACAGTCCTTGGAGCTTATTTCCCTCCCTGCTTTTTTCTGGAGACTCTGTTTGAAGTGGGTAAGGTCACTGAAACCATAGTGAGATGTGAGAAGATCCAGAAAAATTAGATGGCTGAAATAACAGTGATTGCTTTTAATGTGATTTCTGTTTTTCTCTGTTTGCAGGCAGATGGGAGAGAAAGGTTTCTGCTGTAATCATTTACATGATTGCCTACTTTGTCCCTTGACCTGAGAACCTGGGTAGTGGTAGGTAGCAGAAGTGATAGTCAGGCAATGAAAGGCCAAATGAATAAGAGATTTCTTTGTATAACACGTCCCTACTGCTCTTACTGAATACAGCTAATTTCTGTCACTTCCATACAGAGGCATTTTGAAGTTGAATAGTGATTAAAGGAAAAAATTCAAGCTATCTGGCTTTCTTTATGTGAAAGGTCTGCATAACAGTTGATATTGTGAACAGTTCAAATGCAGTGGATGAGTTTTCTCTATGTTGTGTCAGTCTTTGTGGCAAATAAACATTTCTGCAAACACTAAAGAGCTCAAAAGATTTATTACTCATCTGAATTCATCTTTTTTACCGATAAATGGTGGTGGGTGGGAGTCTTAGAATTGAAAGCAAAAGCATTTAGCAAGACAGATTTGGGATGACAGCAATGTTCTGAATTAAAAAAAAAAAAAAAAAAGATACTGAAACAGAAAAAGTCAGTGAGGAAAACTTGGACAAACTTCTTGGGAATAAGGAAGCTGGAAGAGAATTGGCAGGAAAATCTCTATTTCCCAGAAATCTAGGGCAGGTTATGAAGCTGCTTGTGCCAACAAGTGTGCTTGATTTCATGCCTAATGCATGCACAGAGGAGGGAATAATGGGAGCAGCCACAGCATTGCCCAGCTGCTTCTGGAGGAGCTGCTGGCTGCAGAGGTGGAGCCAGTGAAGCCTGGAGCCTGCTGCTCAGAAGGAAACCCACCTGGGAGCAGCCTCGGGACCCCAGGGGCCACGGAGGGAGGAGTGCACTGATAAACATGCTTTGGGTGTGTCCCAGATTAATTCCAGTGCACACCAGATCAGTGTGCAGGAGTGAAGGAGATAAGCTTATCAGCTACAAACCAGTAATTCAGTGGTAGTTATCTTTCCCAGAAATGTTTAGGAAAAGGATTTGTTTTTCTAGCCAAGCTGAAAGGCAGGTTGTGGGGGTTTTAACCACAGAGCTAGTGATTTGTTGACTGCCTTAAAATAAATTATCTAATAAATGAAGCCACAGTTTAATTACTTGCTGCTTTTGAGGTATATTATGTGATCTAATATTAGAAAGCAAAAGACCATTCTAATATTTCATTACAGCCTTTAAAATTGCCACCATAATTTCTCCTGCTAGGGCCAAGTAACTTTCTGCTGCTGGGGTGAGATAACTTAATTACATGCAATTCGTGACTTAGGTAATTTTATATAAAAGCTACATACACAGACATGCTTGAATTTTTAAAAAGAATAATCTGGAAGCCAACATAAAGAATGATGAGTCTTTTAGATAATGGGCTCCTGGTTTTTAAAATCTGAACACAATTCTAAAAGTATTCTTAAAATGTGGACCAAATAAATACATGACCTTTTTGGTATTCAGGTAAAGGTAAATGTCTTTGGTGTCATATGTGGGTACTGTGGAACAGTTTTGGGGCAAATTTGTAGGAGTCTTGAGGATTTTTCTTAGGTACAGTTTTCTGAAAAGCATGTAAGGGTCCTTCAGCATTTACCATCTCTGGGTGCAAAAGCACTCTGATGTTTGAATAAAATGATTGAAAGCAAAAATTATGCCTGTCCCTCTTAAAGGCCAGGTTGTTTTGCTCATCAGGTTCATTCATGAAGACATTATGCAGTTTGCCACATTGCTAATTCCACTTATACAGATGTCAAACACAATTTATTTCTAAAGATTTTGGATTACTTTGCAAACTGAATGTTCTTTTGCTGACACAGCAGGTCAGAAACCTGGAGCAGTGGAATCCATATACAGTGAGGGAAGTGAGGATAACCAGGTTCAGACATCCACCAGACACATCCATGGTGAAGAGGCAGCTCCAGGGTTGGGCAGGGAAGCCCATCCATGAGGGTCAGCATGGCACATGGCCAGGTGCTCCCATCCGTAGAGAATATCCCAGTAAAGACCAGGACAAGAAATCTAAGCCCTGGGTCAAGCCTTCTCCACACATCCTTTTCCCACAGCTGAGCTGCTCTCACAGCAGTCATACCCAGGTTCCCCTCACTGCACAGTGCCAGAGCAGACCTCAAATGGAGCAGCTGGAGCCCTGGGAGGAGGACAGGGGATACAGAGCCTGGTGGTGCAGTCTGCACATCCCTGTTCCCAAATCAATCAAACACAGCTGCAGCTCACAAGCTGAGCTTCTCCTGCCAGGTGACACAAGCCCTGGCTGCCTCCAGGTTGTGGTGGGGCTCTGGGGTTAGATTACTCTGCTTTTCTCTTCCCAGACCCCCACCAGTGCCTGCCCTTCACCCTCACAACAGAGCAGCTGCTCCCCACCTGCCTGGCCCTCGGAGGCTGCCCATCCCCATGGGATGCCCCAGCCAGCAGCATCACCTGGATTGCTAGTTAAAATAAATGGCAATTAATAGCTGTGACTGCTGCTGTTTTCCATTGAGCAGACTTGTGTAACTCTCAAACTCTTGATGGTGTTTTTTGGGAAATTGTAATAATTTCCAAAGTGTGTTGATTGTTCCTCACACCAAACCACCAATGAGGGAGATTTGATTTGCCATCCTCTCTGGAGCACATTTGCAGAAATTCATCTGAGCTGATGCCTATCTGCCTGTCTCAAGGCACACACTGGTAAGGAGGATAAAGCTGCTCAGTTAGTGGATACATATTTCACAATGGGTTTGATCATGGCTGTGAATGCAGTTTCCATCCTTTTAGTGAAAAGCTCTAGCTGTCTGAGTGGGCAGAAACTAGAAATGCTAACCCAGAAATAATATCCTTGGAAAATAAGCTTGACTGTCTTAGCTGAAAATGTACCTTCAGGGAGCTGATGAATTCAGTTGATGAGGGCTTCTTTAAAGAGCAGATATGCAGAACAGGGAGTTTGCTTACTTTGTTCACAAGCATTACAGTGGTGAAACGTGAGTTTCTTTAAAACTGAACAGACCAACTCAGGGTTCAGTAAAGAGCCAAGTGAATAATCATGTGTAATTCCTTCCCACTGCTTTTCTAAGATGCTTTTCCTTATTAATGTGAAGGGATTCCAGGAACAAGGCCTGCTGATTAGCACTGAACACAGCTATGCCAGGGAAGGACTGAATTCTGGCCTTTTTGGGAAGTTAAAACTTACTGATTTTTTCCAAAACAGGTTGACGTATTTTAGTTAAGAATTCAAATTTTAAATATAAGTAAAACTAAATTTCTTTGACTTTTACAAAGGCTTGGGTTAGCAAGGGCAAGATATAGTCAGATTTGGACGTTGTAAAGATAAAAAAATTCCATGTACTGAGGCACTTTTTCTGAATGAAGACAGAAAGGATGCAGAGGAAATTACTTATAAAAATGTGCTAGCCCTGCAGAGCTGAGTACACAGGCAAAATCAGTATGGAGTAGGTAGTTTTCTTCCATCTGTTTTGGGATGTCTCACTGCTTCTCCATCTGAGTTCTCACTTTGTTCTTCCCTATCACATACCTCCCTGTCCAGAGCAGAGCTGTTCTGCCCAGGCTGGCCAAGTGCCCATGTGCACCCTTGCAGATAAGCTCATCTGGGTAGGGCTAGCCAATCTCTTCCATCTGTCTCAATGCCAAAAAAGTGGCTAATTTTGCCATGCTGTGCAAAGTTTAATCCAGATATCATAATTAGCACTGTTGATTTAATTTTTTTGCTAAACAGAAAGCAGATAAATAGTTCAAAACTTGAGAGGTGGAATTGTTATGTCTGTCACAGGATTTCTTGTAGTCAACCCAAACAGCCCAAATCACTGAAACCTCTGCAGGTACTTTCACTCCCTGCTAACTTCTCTTCTAGCCCCCAGAGAACTACAAATTTTCTTTTCTGGGTCTACCTGCAGGCCCAGGAATTATCATGGTTGTCACACAGAGCATGGTACTTCACCATGAAAATGGAACCTAGCTAGTACAGCTGACAGTGGTCATGGAGACAAAGTGTTTCAGCTTGGGATCTTCATCCTTTTCAAAACTCTTTTGAACTCACCATCTTCATGTTAATTGTTTATTTGAGCAGAGGCCATCCTACCATAGAAATCCCAACATTTTCAGTGATCTTACAATGATTTTACAATGATTTTACAATGATTTTACAATTTAAATGATTGTACAATGATCTCCCCCATGGAATTACTCTTTTGCTGTAGACGGTTACCATCCTCTTCAGCTCGCCATGCACTTATGTCAATAGTTCTCAAATTGTTGCTGCTTCCCAAACTTTTACTTGTTTATTCCATCCAGTATGAGAATAGGAAACATGAGTAAGCCAATACTGGGGCAATGACAGGAGCCTTTGTAACTTTGAAAGTGGCAAATCTGTCTGCTGTACAGTTTCACAACAATGGTAATTTGTTTATTTTTAATATATTCTGTAATAGGAATGTGGTCCTAAAAACTCTACATATCTGTGGATGCTTGGAGAGCTGGGAAGGAACAGCTTCCTTTTGTTATACTGATGAAATTTTGTTTTGCTGTTAACATACTTCCAATAAACATCAGGCCTTTGGAACAGCAACCTTTGGCTTTAGGGTCAGAATAGCAGTTCTCTGTTTGAGACCTGTTCAAATATCCTGATTCTTGCAGAATTTTTAGCTGGCCTTAGGATATCACTTGCAGACAAACTGGTAGCTGAGACAGGTGAACTGTTTTATTCTGCCTCTCTAGGGCTGTCAGATGTGACAGGAACACTGCCCAAGCCAGAAGGGTCAGTGTACATTGCTGCAGTCTGTGTTCAGCTGTGAAAACACTGTTTCCTCTATCCTTTCTGTCCATCTTGCCAAGGCCATTTTTATATTTCACTTGGTCTAATCTGCTGCAGAGTTAGGTTATCATCTATGTGTAATAATGGATAAAAATTATTTAAAATTACTTGAATTTTCATAGACTCATAGAATAACCTTGATTGGAAAGGACCTCAAAAGATTGTCCTATCTTTGATAAGATATATTTCTTCAATTCTGTTTTTACCTTACTTTTTCTAACCTAAACTCTAGATTAGCTCAGACAGTGGATAAATTCAGTTTTGCATTTTCTCACTGACCAATGGTGCTTTTCCCTGTTGGGTATTGCAATGTGGCAAGGTGGCAGGGGAATGGGTTGGTGTCCTCCAGTCTCATTCCCTTGCTGCCCCTCTGCAGGCAAACTGAATGGCATTCAGAGGAAGATTCCTGGTTATTAACCAGAAGCACCTTCTGTGCTGGGAGAGGTATCACAGGTTATGTCTTAAATGACACAGAGAAAGAGCTCTTTGCTCTTGGTGCATATCCTGGCTGCCTCTTCAGAACCCACACTGGGGTAGGACTCAAGTGCTGTGCTTCCCAAGGGAAGGAGATCCTGACCCCTCATCCCAAAAGCAGCTGGACTGGGGTGTTTGCATATATACACTTTATGGTCAATGAACAGCTGATTCTTTGCAGTTTCCTACAGTGGACAAGTCTTTCAGTGACTCTAGCAATGTTTAAACCATTAACCATTTCAGCCTCTCACACCTGTAAATTCTCATTGATGCAGGGCAGATTTCCCCCATCCTTTAGCAGTTTTAGTTTGCTCTAGACAGTTGTAGTTTAGAGCTCTTTTCCCCGTGCTAAAACTGTCTGGATGTTTCATAGCTGACAGAAAAGGCAGGGTCCCAAGCTGCATCAGTCAGTATCTTCCTGAAGCATAAATCCTTTACTGGGCCAAATGGACATCTCTGGCATTCTTCCCTCTTGTGTATCCTTTGATTTCTTCCCAGGGTTGATGTTTGTGGTGTATTTGCTAATTCTAGGTCATTTCTGTTCTCAAATTACAGATTGACCAAAGTCTTTATCCATATGCAGGAGGAACTCAGGCTGCAGCAGCTACACAGATGTCTTTGCTTTTCTTACTGTTCTGGTTAGGAGTTTTCACCAGAGCTCAACTCTTACTTGCATTGTCCCTTGTGGCCACACCCTGGGGTTGTTTCTGTGGGATATCCTCCTGTAAAAGCACCCTTAAACAGGCATGGGCATGCCCTCCCACCTCCCCCTCCACATGCACACACACATATATATCCCTGCACCCCAAAATACCCCAAAATTGTTGTTTCTTCCAGAGCATTTGAATATTTGCTATGCTCTGTACCTAGATTTTAACTAGAAATGTGTGTTTCTCCGTAATTTTTAATGATGTGAATGGTGGTAGCTAACCCTACTGACTTCAGTGAAGTTTAACCTGATTTGAAAATATCCTTTTGTTTAAGTTGAGAGAGTCAAGCCATGTCCTAAAAACTGGCACCACCAACTGTGGCTGCTGGGACAGCTGCTTTTGAACCCCGAGGATGAGCTGTCAGTGGTCAAAACATCCTCTCCCCAGCCAAAGGGAAGAAGTGTTTTCTCTTGAGAGCTAAAGTGGATGTGGTAGAATACCAAGGAGAGAGATGAAGGGGAAAGGTAAAAAGTGTCTGAAGACACTCTAGTAGGCTCTGCAGATAATTTTTTCTGGAAGCAAAATAAGGCACTGTTACCTATTGATTCAAATATGATGAATATAAAGAAGCAGGTGGATAGATTTGTTTTGAAATGCAGAGGAAAAGTCAGCTGTACATCAGGATATAAATGAGAAAGTTTGACTATAAATGAGATGGCACAGTAAATGACAAGATGTATGAAGAGGAAGCTTTTTGGCAATGACAGTAACTTGTTTTGTTCTCTCAGTCTGGAAACTTGAGAGACTGAAAGAACAAAAATGTAAATGAGTACTTGGAGTTTAGTGATGTGTACAAACCTCAGGCTGGAGTCTTGCTTAGCCTGGAGGTACCAAACTGAAATGAAAAAAACGCTGGAGTAATACAAAGCTGAAATAAGAGATAATCAGGCTCTGTGTGAACAATATGAGTTCATTGTGACAGTCTGGGGTCGTTGTCATGGGTGAAGGGTTCACACCAGACAGGAGACTTCAGGTGGCAATGGAAGGAGCTGGGGAAAGGCCATTTTAGCCAAGGAGGAGGTCATGTGTCTAAACATTGTCATACATCTTCTGGCTTACACTAATGACTGTAAACATTCCTGTAGTGAGTCAGTAAGTGACTGCCATGGCCAAGTTCATCAGTACAGAGATCTGGAACATCTGTTTGCACAGGCAAATTAGCACACACAAATTCTCCCTGTTGGTCCTACTGAGATCCTTAGAAGTGTTCATCTGAATCAGAGTCTGGGAAAAGCAGTTTATTTTTTCCTCTCAAGTGGAATTCACATTGTAAGATGTTCTATTTAAAGAACCCAAGCAACAATTATTTGCAGTTCTTTGCAATCTTTTTTTTTTCAGATGTATTTCATATGTAAATACTGGTGGTGGAAGGAAGATTGTATCAGGCATGATATGGCAATGATGATGCAAAATTCTGCTACATAAATAATCTATAATCTGGAATTCTGTTATTTCAAAGATTGTGCTGAATACTTTTGGCTTTTCTAAGGGAGGATTGTAATTCAGAGAAGATTTTACTGATTTTTTTTTTTTT
>VZRX01012068.1:12963-46673 GCA_013398075.1 Notiomystis cincta
CAAGCTGGTTTTGAATTAAATGTAAACAAGAGTCAACTGATTGAGGCACCTTCACTAAAAGGAATGTTTATATTATCATGCATTAATTATTATTGTTTAAACTGCAAGATGCAGTATGGATCTACAGCAAATACCTGTGGACACCTTTAGGCTACTTACTTTACAAACACTGAATAAAATTGTGGTCTTCCCCTGTATGTCAAATGATCTCTTTCAGTCACATGCGTATGTATATATATATATATATATATGTACATATGCTCATTCTATCTTTTGTGAATTTTTTTGATCCCCCTTCAGAATTACAGATAATTGCACTGCCTTCCAACAAATTGCTCAAGAATTCAATAGACAGTTTTCCAAGGAATATTTTTTAAGAGAACCTGCTAATCCTTATAAGCAAAGCAAACAATCTTCTACTGGAGTGCATATCTAAATTCTTCTGAGTCAGGTTAAGACAAATCTTTCCAAGTGGCAATGCCCTTATATATCAATTGCCATTCAAAGCATGGCCCCTCCTGAGCCCTTCTTGAAAGACACGGTGTCATATATTGGATCTTAGCTGGGACAGGGCATAAGTGGATTTTATTTATTTTACTGAATATATGTAGATGAGATCAGCCTCTAAATTGAGATTATAAAAAAAAAAAATCACTCTTTTTTCTGTATTCAAATTTTAGTTGAGACACTGAGCTCAAACTAGCTATCCAGAAACAGAAGTATACTGATAGGGGAAAGGAAAGAGATGAAGATAAAAGCAGGTGTCATTTTAAGCATATTAGTAAGTCCTCTTGCTTTTCAGATTATTCATGTGTTTGCAGAAGCAGGGCCTTAGACTAAAGTACACCCAAGGCCATGTTTGCCTGCATGCACAGTGATGAGCACACTACCAGTGCTTGCCATGCAAAGGAGCACATCGAATAAGAATAAAACTATGCCAACAAAATCCCCCTCACCCCATGCGCAAATTAAATTCATGATGAGCAGGCCTGAGGGAGGGAAGCAGCAGTGGAGGCCTGGCATGCCATGTTAAACTGAATCTCCCTTCTGCCTACTCCTCCACCTCTTTCTTTTCCTCCTCCTCGCCATGTGGCATCCTACTCTCCTGCTGCTTGCCTGCTACGCCTCTGCATCCCCTCCATGAAGCACCGCACGGTAGCGGTAGCAGCAGCAGGAGCACGCTGCCAGTCCCTGCCTAATCATCCCCCACTGTGCCCTCCAGGAAGATCTGCTCAGCCCCTCAGCCTCCTGCCCCACCCAATGTCACACCACTACCTGGGGGGAGTCAGGCACTAGCACCACAGCCAGGACACTCGGGCACCTTCTGGACCCACTGCACATGAGGACAGGAATGCCAGGCAGCTGACAGATGTTCTGTCTGCTGAGCCCCCACCAAGGTGTCTGTTGCTGCCACACCTGCAATACTTCAAGCAATCCAGAATCTCAAAACAGCCTCCATGAGGCACTCAGACCTACTCTTCCCAGTCCTTTGCAGCAGCTCACTGGGATATTGAACTATTCTGTGCCTTTCTCAGGATGAAAACTCACAGACTGACTTTTCAGGATTGGTTTCACTGTGGTTAACAGTGAGCTGGTCACTCAGGGCTATGGGTGTTGCTTTATCATTATCAGAGCCACGTAGCTCAGGCAGTTCCTAGTGGTGGTGGGTGTTGCTGAACTTTCCCACACTTTCATTTGACTACAGGGAAAGCCAGAGGAGGAGCCATGGGACTGGCAGGAGGGGAGATGGGGTGCTCTGGACCATAGGTACAGGCCAGCAGCACCCGTGACAATGCTTTTGCCACTGGCAAACCAAGCCTTATCTCTGAACCAAAGTACAGCATATCTGTTGCTGCAGGCTGGAGATTGTTCTGAGGTGACCAACCCATGCAAATCAATTTACAGTTTCAGCATAATATATTCTGATGATATTATAAGGATATAAAACATGAACACAGCAAAACCATTGGACTTAAGAGCCTCTGTGTACATCAGCTTTTTACAGACAAAACCTGCAGACACTCTCATGCCTGTATACATTCCCCTCTGCCGTTTGCAGAAGGGCTCTCAAACCCACTGAGGAGGGCTGGGCACGTCTGTGGGCTCTGCACAGGCACCTTCTGCCTGTTGGCAGCCGTGGCAGGTGAGCACTGCTCTTCCCATCTCAAGGCTGGACAGTCCTGCTCGAGATGCAGGGCTTGCCAGCTCAGCCACACACCCCTCCTGACCCAAACTGCTGAGATGTGAGACCTTACAAACTCAGCATAGCAGTGGGTTGGGCATCTCTTCATTGTGTGATGTGAACTTGCCCTAGAAGTTGTAGTCACAGCCTTGCTACTGTTTCGTTGCTGCCACCTTCAGATTTTATTAAGATTTGGAATATTTTTGTGAAAAAAGTTCACGATAAAAAATAGAGCTTTTCCTAACTGCAGTGGGAAGAAGAGAAAAAGAAGAAAATTTAGATGGGCCAAAACTCCAAACTGTGCCAACCAAAAGGCTCAGCATTCCAGAGGGGGGGAAAAAAGAAAAAAGGACACTTTGCTAATACAATAAAAGGAACTAAACCAGCAAATGCTTCTTCAGTCACATGCAGAGCACTCAGTCTTACCTCATGAATCCAAAGCGCCTGTGGTTACAATCTTGCTCTTCTCTATCAGCTTGGGCTTCATCTGCTTTTGAGAGCATGAACCCTGAAATCATTCCCAGCTGGCCAGCACCCACCAAGGCATAAATCTGTAGAGTGGGGGTCTCTGGATGACCAAAAACTCATCTTCTGGGGCAGAGCAATTCCAAGCACAGCAAAAACCTTATGGGTTGTGTGAGAGGTGACGCTTCAGCCATACTTCTCTCACCTTTGAGAGGTCAGTGGGTGAGGTTCAGTGTAGGAAACCAGGTGGGAGGCCCAAGGCTGGCCTGGCCTTTGCTTTGGCTTCTCTGGCCACTTGCCCTGCCTGCTGCTGTGCAAAGTGTCTGCTGCTCCCTGATACAGAGCACGTGTGCCTGTGTGCTGCTGGCCACTGCTTGGATGTAACCACACACCACCACAGGCATATTCCTGTCTGCTTGAGATCTTAATTTTTGTGATGAATGTGTTGAAATGTTTGGATTCCCCAAGAGGCTCATTTTGTGGCCATTTGGGACATTTAGTATTCAAATTGCATGTCTCTGGGACATGTGCAATTCAAACCTTTCAACTCTGCCCATTGCTCTTGAGCACTTGGATTGGTTGGTTGGAAGGCTAGAGGCCACTTGCAAATGCAGGCACCAGAGCCTCACCCAGGCTTTCCAGCAACCAAACCCACAGCTCCCATTTGAAATGTAGAAAGCCACCCTGTCTTGACTAAAGGCCAAGTCCAAAACAGCCCTAAGGGAATTGTTTCAATGAGGTATTTCTTCCCTTATTAAAATCCAGTGCACCTTATTGCCAATCTGAATTTGTCCACTTTCATCTTCCAACCCACTGATCTGTGCTAGGACAAAGACCTGAATCCTTTTCCCAATACTGGTCATTCTCAATTTCTGGTCACAAAATTCCTGAACTTTGTCATTGACAAATCGGTTGTGGAGCCTCAATAAAAGGTGCAGAATTCAGAATCCAAATCACCTCCTTACCTCTTTTCTAAGCCTTTCCCAGCTCACACAAAATTGCACAAGACTTCCTTTACAGTGCTAAAAAGAAACAAAGCTGGTGTTCTCACCTCGCTTGCAGAGCCAAAGAAATCAGTCATCAGGAACCAAAATAGATTTATTGTGCATAAGAAACCTAGAGAGCTTGTTGTATTCATTTAAATGGACCAGTGAAGGAAGGCATTCAAAATCCATTGCAGAACCAGAGCTGTGCTATAACCAGTCTGCATCAAAGGCAGGTTTACTGAGGAGGATAAAAAGGCTCAACCTCGTCCTCCCTAATTAGCTCTAATCAGTGAGAGATATTCCTGCCACAGGCTAAAGGAATTGCCACATCTCTGCAGAGCCCTCACATCCTCAGCACTGCTGTCTCCCATCCTGTTGGTTTCACTGTATTTACCCTGGTCCTCCCTCTCCTCTGGTTATCATCTCCAGTCCGTTTCAAACCAGAGATGCCCAGTATTTTTCTGTTTTCATCGAAACAGATATCAACCAGGAACCTGTGTGCTTTGAAGGCTCCTCTGAGGTATTAATTACATTTTTAAGAGACACATATACCTTTCAAAATCCTGCTGGCCAGAGCATAAGGCTGGGACACATGAGAGGCAGATGCACTTAGTAACAGCCACTATCAATGTCAATATTCATTTTAACAAACTTATTTTCCTCCCCTTAGATTCTAGCTTAAATATTCCTTAGAAGAGAATGCAGTAATGTCCCTAGTACACAAAAAAATTATTTGTGCTGTGTAAGCACTTTCTGCACAGGATTGTCTTCTTGGATCTTGCTTGTACCTTACCAGCACAAAAAATCTGCAGTTTCCCATTGCACAATATTGTGAAGCATAATTTTTCAAAGAGAATTAAGGCAACTGTATTTTTATCTACAGTTGTTGCACAGATGTCTTATCTCAAGTTGTACTTCAAAAATTATATTCACAAAAGAAATATATGTTTAAATATATGTTTTTTGCTTTACCTACTATGTATTGGAATAAAAATGCAGATGTTTAATGAGACCATATTTTAAAGCTAGGTCATGGGTGCTGTCTTATATCTAGTGGATACAATGTCTAGCTTAAAATCTCTGCCTATTCTGTCTTGTTATTCCCCAAAAATTCTCACACAGTCTTTAACACAGGTCAGCTGAGTTATTTTGATAGTGAGAGACAAGCTTTCACATAGGTAAGGTTTTGTTACTCATTTTCATTAAAAGAAGGGCACAGCTGATTCCTCTGAAATTTCAGCTGTCAGCAAGTGAAGATTATTGTGTAAGTTATCTTTCTTTTATTGATAATTCTAGCATGTCAGTTACTTTGAAATATACAGATACCTGCATAGGAAGTGTTGGATATTTATACATCCTGATGCCAAACAAAGAGGCAGTTGGTCCCACTGTGATTGCACTTGAGCTCGTGTGGATGGAAGTACTTCAGCTGTAGGATGGCACCAGTGGTTTTAGATTTCAAGCCCATAGTCTGCAAGGAGATGTGTGAAAGCATGTGGCCACATGCCAGGTTCTTGGCACAGTAGGCAAACCACAAATTTAGCTAGCTCTTAAAAATACAGGCTGAAGAAATAATTTTTGATGATTATATAAATTAGCAGCGTAAGATCTATTGTAAAGTATGTAATGCATTTTCTGAAACAGGAACTTAGAACCTTTGGACCTGATCCATCTTTGTCTGGTACCTTGGGTAGGCATTCAGGCATGTCCAAAACTGGGTGCCCAAAGCTACCAGGTCAGGGTAAAATATTTTATCCACCCTTTACACAAAATGTGCAGGAAAGTGCACTCAGGAGGTCTCTGTTCACAACACAGACTGTGCCTGGGCCAGGTTCTCTGGGCAATGTTCTCTCTTCTGACATGGCCCAGGGACCAGATCTATGCCCTTTAGTCCTGTTTGAGTCCTGGACATGGCCCACAGAGACTGTCTGTCTCCTTGCACAAGCAGGGGGTATGGAGGGGTTGTACTGTGACCAGAGGAAAGCTGTGCACTGCCCCATGCTCTGCCCTGGGTGGTGATCTTGAATGTCAACTGTTATAAACTCGGAGCAATAACATCTCTTGTTTCACAGATTTATTATCAACAGCCTGTGTTGCCCATTGACCTCAAGGTGGTTTTATTGTACATCACCATGCTGTGGTCACATATCTCCAGGTTACAATGAATTGCTGCTTATCTCTTCTTTCAACGACATTGCAGCTTCATGACCCAGCTGTCTCTGGCCTGCCTCTTGATGTAAGGACAGATGTGGGGCCTGCAGTCTGGTGGCCATGCTCTGTCACGTGTTTGGACCCCCAAAGTCCCTCCTGCTGCTGAAGCCATGCTGTGAGTATCTAAAAGGCATTCCGCTTTTAAATTCCTTAGGGAGCTGCAAGATTGAAGGAAATGTTTTGTTTCTTTTACCTCTCTTGCATCTTTGCCCTTGCCAGGCATTTTTCTTCCAGCCTCTCTTGTTGTTTCTCTACAGAGCTCCCACACTGGCCCCCGCTGTCTGTGTTATTGGTAGGCTGTTCCCTCCTGCTTGCTGCCTTCCTTTGCTGTATTGGTTTGACCTTTCCCTGGGATAGCGAGCTGTTCCCTTGATATCTGGAGGTGTTTCTCTAGGGCTAGATCTCCTCTTTTTATACATTTCTATAAGAGGAACTCATGTCCTACAGATGATCTTGGTTCCATTTAGGGAGTGTTAAACATCTCCAGAGTTATAGATTTTGCAGCTCTGTAAGGCAGGTGTCTATCTCAGCTCCTGCTTCTTGAGGTGGGGTAAAATACAATATTTCTCCAGAGTCTCATTCTGTCTGCAGGGTCATGATTCTAATCAAACACCTTTATCAGCTATTCTAGTGTTTCAGGCATTATTCCTGGCAACAGCATCTTGCTTGCTTCTTGTCCTTTAATTCCCAGTGAAACAGTAAAAATCTTTACCTTCATTTTCTCATCTTTATCTCTCGTGGTCAGCTCTGCATACAGACTTGGTTCTGGCTTCCCTGCTACCATACAGGGTTGGGGTTTTTTGTCTACCTTCACATTACTTGTTTGCTCTCTTTCTGTCTGTGCTCTATAAACTTGCCTTTCCTTGCTTGCTCTGGGTTGACTACCTGGGTGCATGTGCCACATGCTGTGTGATCCCACGAGAGGACTGTAGCACTTCTAGGTGTGGCTCTCTATTAAGACAATTTCTTTGTTTATGCTGATATGCCACAGACACTGGCTTCCTGGTGCTGATAAATGCTTCTGTCCTGCAATCCTTGTCTGCCTGTCCTGTTCCCAGGGGGAGGCTAGAATTGTCCAGCTGTCATCCATCACAGTACCCTGAGCTGCTGCCAGGTGGGATGGGACATGCAGGAACAGCAACCCGTTTGCCCTTTTGCTCTCTTCTGAGCACAGTAAGGCGCCCAGACCTTTAGCAGCCAGCAGGATACAGCTGGGCAGACACAGTGGGACTGTGTGTGTGCAGTGAGCAGGACTTGTGCAGTCCCACACAGTCATATGCAGACCTTGAGCTCGATCACACATGGAACAAAACAGACAGGAGACAATCCAACCTAGCCTAAAGTGCATGCAAATAATTACTCCACAAAATAAATAAATAAATAAATAAATAAATAAATAAATAAATAAAGGGCTGGAAATGCTTGTTTCCCTCCTTTTTTTTTCATCAAAAGAGCAGAGTATGTCCAAAATGAAGAAAACATGAGGTGAGTATGTTTAAGAAAGAAGGAAGCTCAGAGAAATGACCCAGGGAAGAATATTGATTTTGCTTTGTTTTGCTGGGAGAAGAATAATAATTCCTTGTTCTTTTGTACTTAGAAAAGGAGAAAACTTTGCTGTTTTCAGCAAATGTTCAGGATCTAAATCTTCTCTTCTTTGATGTAGTTGCTGCTTTCCTTTACTCGGTGCAGCTATCCCAGTATAAGACCAGCAACAGAATAGAGAACCAGAACATGTATTTTTTTTAAAAAAATAGGTGAAAAAAAATAGATGAATGAAAAGCCCTGCTCTCCTGGTGTTAATGGAAGGCTTCTTTGTATTTAGTACTGTGGAGAAAATTTGTCCAGGAGCAATTCAACCAAATGTAAATATTGCCCCCTACTAGTACTGCCAAGATCAATGAGAAGCTGGATTATCTGCCTCATAAGTGCCATCATTTATGTTAGATCAATGCTGGAGCTGGTTACGTGTATGCATCTGATTTTCCAGTACTTTTTTTTTCAATTCAGTGAATGCAATGCGAGTGAAAGCTCTCAGGTTGAGGTCTCTGGAAACTGAAGTCATCTGGTTATCAGAAGAGCATGCTCTGGTGTGGCATCATCCAATTCCCGAGGTGTTTTGAAGGGACACCCCCCAGGCAGCACCAGTCTGCTGCCCTCTGGTCAGCTGGTCAGTCTGACAAAGATCCTTCCATGAGTGCAAACTGCAGGACATGTCTGTACCCCAAGGTTTTCTCACTCAGCTTAATAGGCTGCAGAGCTCATTCCTGACTGTGCCTAGATCCCCATTGCTATGTTGGGTTTCTCTGTAAAGAAGTGAGAATTCATTTTCATTGCATACTCACACATTTTTATTCATTTTCCACAAACATTTATAGAGGAAATGTTTTTTGTTTCTTCCTTCCAAGAGTGTTCCCAGAAAGTCTTGCAGTATCTACCAAGAAAGTTGGACCCTGATCCAGCAAAGTAATTAAGCATGTGCTTAAAATTACAAACCATCCCCTCAACTGAAGCACTCTGTCAGAACCAGAACATCTTTCTCCTGTCCTGACTTTTCATTTTGTGATTATAGATTATCAAAGTAAATGAAGACAAGGCAGTGACACAGGATAGGCTGGAACAAAGTGCACAAGCATCATCCCACACAACCAGCCCCAGAGACAGGTAGCTGGGGCCTGGAAAATACATTTGTGCTTTATGTTACTTCTAGATTCAAACTTTTGTGTCCACTTAGGACTGTCCCCCTGGGCCTCCAGCTGGGCCCAGTCAGCCTTGCCCAAGCCCCCCTGGATGGCACAGCTCCTATGCACGTGCCCACAAGCTCCCTGCAAGCCCAGAACTTTCCTTGAGGGGTTTCCTACACATAAACCAGGGGGACATCAGCACCTATTCTTTGGGGAAATTCCTGTGAGATGGAATCCCTGCAGCTTCAGCACGGCCGCAGAAACATTTCTGAGCAGCTCAGGATGGAGGTGGTGGTGCCAAAGCTTTACAGGAAATCTGCACTACGTGGAGCAAAACTGTTTCAGGACACCCTGAGGAGCCTTAAAGCAATGTGACATTTTGTCAAATTTAATCCAGTTCCACATATTTTGCCAGTGCTTTCCAAACTTCGTTGTCCTACGAATCTGGCAACTCTTCCTTGTCTGCCCTTGCAAAACAGGATCAGCTTTCAAAGAGAAATGTGCCCAAGCAAAATCTGCATCTTCCTTGCCAGCAATTACAGGAACATTTTCCATCTCCTTTGCCTTTCTCTAAGAACCTTCTCCCTCCCATTCAAAATTCACTTTATAGGACTTTCAGTCCTTCACCCTGATCTCCTCCAGGCAGACTTCCTAGCTAAGGAATTTCCCAAGCTTTCTCTTTGGGAAGCTGAATCTCATCCCAGAAAATGAACACGTTTTGTAAAATGACTTTTTACTTATTGCTGAGAAAAAATATCCATCTTCTGTGATATGGATGAAGAGGTGGTTGCTCTGATTAGGGTAAAAGAAACCAAATAACCCTCACCAGTCCAATAATAACTGAAAGAGCAGTGGGCTATATACGTACACCCTCACCAATGCATTCATATCTTGCCATCTGCTGAACAGAACCTGAACTGGCAAGCCATCTTGCCTAAAAGTGCTAAAAATTAAAGGAAATTTTCCTTTGGCTCATGTTGTCCAACTATTTGTCCTGAGAATCTGAGAACTAGGGCCACTGTTTTCACAGTACAGCAGCAAGTCTGAAGATTCAATGAGCCAATACTCTCGTAATAGTTCGTATTTATAGTGCTTTTCCTTGAAGAGGTTTTTTTTCCTTCAAAGCCCATTGGTGAAGGGATTAGGTGGGGTGAGGGGAGAGATAACTATTCAAGAAAGTAAGAATATACATCTGTGAGTCATCACTTATCTTAACAGACCAGTCCTGAGAGCAAAGAGTGCTATGGAAATGTCTATTTTAGTCCAATTAAAAAAAAAAAAAGTTTGGAGAAGTGAACATTTCTGCACAGATTGTCACTACTTTGTGAATACTCACTGAAAAAGCCATGAATCTGGTACAGCTCTACTGCAGACAACTTTGGAGGAAAGCTTATTCTCCGGCCGTGAATTATGCACAGATAATTATACTGTTCTTTTTTGGCAGCCCACTCTGTGGTTCCCATCTTGGCACATCATCTCCTGTTCCAAGTTGCACACCCATTAGCTCGAGCCCGAGAGCCCTTCCCCGGGTCACACGCACAACACCCTCTGAAGGAGTGGAACCATGATGACAATTTGTCAGCTATGATAACTAACAAATTAGTGCCTCGCCTCGCCGTCAGCGCTTGGGGTTTCTGATACAGTGCATGCAGAGCTATTCATTAGGCATGTTTGACAGAGGGTGGGAGGGGAGAGGTTGTTTTGTCTTCCTTCACTTTTAATTCTGACAATTGCAAATACGCTGCAGGCTCCTCAGCTCATACACTCAGTGCACTATCCTGGCTAAATCCTACTGAGGAGAAGAAATGAGCTCTCTTGGGTGACCACTCCAGTGTGTAGGAGTGAAGCATCCTTTTCATATTCTGTCAGCGCTAGAGCAAAAGCAAAAATCTTTCAAAACATCCTTCATGTATATATTCAGATTCCTCATACTTTTGTTCCACTTTAGGAACATAAGATCATTGGAGACGTCCTAGTTCTAACAAGTATTGTGGAAATACATTGTCAAAGCCTTTTAAAATGTTCCCTTAGATACCTCATCTTAAGAGGCAGCCGAGCTTTCAGCAGCTGTGAGATACTGTAGTCAGCTACAACTGCTACAATTTGTTGCAGCTCAGCCTCCTGGAATAATTCCTGTCAATGAATCATTATGGATTAGGCCATACTTAAAAGGTTAATTTATATACAACTGCTGGAGCTTGTATTGACCCTTCTTACACTGGTCTAAGGCGCTGAATGTTTTATTGCCTCTCTGTATAAACAAAAGTTCCAGATAACTGCATATCCTTGACAAGATGTTCTTAACTCTTTCAGTGGTGGACAGCCTCTGTGAGAGAGCTGTGCTCATGAGGATACCAGGAGTGGTGTGTTTGGGGGCATACCAACACCTCCAGTCTGGGGTTACTGGTGTGTTTGCAAGGCAGTGCCATTACACCATGGCACTGCCAGGCTGGATTGTGTAGTTTCGTATCCCTGATAAATATACAAGAAGGGACAGCTGTGCAGGGAGAGCTAAAATCTTTCATTAGAGGAACGGTGGGATTTGAGGGATATGTTTATTGTTTGTTGCTCTCATTTCAGCCTGGAGGGAGGAGTTGTGTGCCTGGGAGGTTGTCCATTTCTATACAAGTCTACCACGTTTCTAGTGAAAATAGGATTCATCCTTACAAACCTCGTGTCACCTGATGCTTAGCCACCACACAGGTAAGTGTTAGAGCCTTAGGTGTTATTTGTGGGTAACATCAACCATATGTCCTGCACGTTTCTCCACTCCATGGCCACGGTGGATTCTGTTCAAATACACAAGGTATGCTTCAATTCCCAACCATAGCTGGTGCTAGCATGGCTTGGGACAGCAGTAAAAACACACTGCCATAAAAGCTCAGCAGTGGCTTAAACCCCTCAGTTGCTCTGAGCAGCAGAGATGGTGTTTGCAATCCATCATGGCCCAAGCACACCTTATGGGAGCACGGGCTGACCTCAACCACCCTCTGTGTGTGTCACTTGCTGCAGTGCTGCAACCTGAAATGCCTGCCAGAACTGCAGCCAGGACCTCCACCACCCTGACACAATCACAGCAGAAACTCAGGTGAGAGACTCTCTGGGCTGCATTCACCAGGGGCTTTTGGGGTTTCTGGATACCACTGGAACCTGCCAGCACATCCCAGCTGCAGTACCCCTTGTAGTGTCCGTCCCACAGTGTGCTACACAGACTAGGACACCTCAGCACACCTTATGTGCCTCACACATCTGATTTCAGTGTGCCATGCCATCCATCCACCATGTGTGCTCTCAGCCATCCCTTACTCAGGCATCCTCTGCCTGCATGTGAAAGCATCCTCTCTGCTGGAGCTCCTCTTCCCAGGGTTTGAGAGGCAAAGACAGGTGATGCATGTCTTTGTCAAGGTTTTCCTAGATGGAGAGACTGAACCCTTCTGAAGCCATTTCAGTCCATGTTTGCCAGAGAAGTTTCTATCATCTCTTCCTTCTGACATGTGCCAGCATTACAACTGTGATCTACAATTTTTTCACAGCTTAGAATTTTTTGGGCAGGAAAAGACCACCAACTTCTCCTCTCAAAGCAATCTCAGTAATCCCAGTGTGAATACTGCTGCTGCCATGGGTTGTGTGACTACAGCTGGGTGCTGAGGTCCTCAAATTCTTGTAAAACAGATGATTCAGGGCTAGTCCAAGGACTTTGTAAGCCTGGCTATCCATGTCTGCATATCTGGGCAGTGCTGCCACAATGAGCCTGGCATCCTGATGTGGCAGGAAACGTTCATGGCCATCTGCAGATATACAGCTCAGAGCTAAACTGAAAGAGTCTTAACATAAAGCACCTTGGGGCTACTCAGGTTAAATTGGGCTACCTTATCAGTACTCATAAACCCTACCCTCACAGATTTAGACAGCAGAGCATTGTTCTCCTGGTATGAAGGACAGAGGCAAAACCTCTGTCTCCCCTTCCCATGTACTCAGAAAGGACAAACACACAGGGGCCTGCTGTAAAATACAAAAAACATCCCTCATATAGAGCTTGTTTTCTTCTCCCCACAAACATCCTGAAGATACAGAAAAAGATTTTTATCTCTTCAAAAGAAACTTTTTTTTCTAAGTCCTATGCTAAGAACTTTCCCTGCTTTATCTTTGTGATTATCAGAGGGCTAAGGGCCCTTTTCTGCCAATGTCACATGTCAGTGCCGTGTAGTGGAGGCCCCTGTTAAACCCAGTGTCAAACCTCCCTGGGCAGGTTATCAGCACCTCTTTGCTGCTGTTTGCCCCTGTATTTCTCCCCACCTAGGGATCCTGTGTCACCCCCAGGCTCAAGGGAAGCTGCAGCCCAGTGCTGTCCCTCCTGGGGGTACCCACCCACGCAAACAGAGAAATTAAGAAACCTAAGGGACCTTCTAAAGTCCTCAGATGTAAGGAGGTGGCACACACTTTATACTGAAATGTACATTTAATATCAGCTGTTCACTTAGATCAGATTAAACCTGCCGTCTCAACTTAGAAATAAATCCAATATGAAGCTGGACAACAACAAAACCAACTCAGTGTGCCCAGGGTGTCCTGTCGTGGTACCTTGCTGTTGTTAGATCCCTATCAAGGCTGGATGGGCTGATGGCTGGGACAAGCAAGCCTTGAGAAGTTTTGTCATGAGAGTGTGACTAAGCAAGCACAAAAGTGCCTCTTGATCCTGCCTCTATTTCTGCATCTCCCTCTCTGGATAGTGGGGACTCAAGCTGACTTTTTGGGGTCAGTTCTGCTGCGGGAGGGTTCCCCCACTGTTTGTTGCCACATCCACACCCAGCTCTTGGTTGCCAGAAGTGATTTAAGATGTGGTGAGTTATTTTTGCTGAAATCAGAGGTATTTCTGCTAGGAAGAGAAAATAGATCTAAGTCCTGCCTTACAAAAGCAGATAAGGATCTATCTCTGTTTGAAATTAGGGGCTGCTTTAGAAGCCTAAAGCAGGTCATCATTCTCTCATAAAAACTCTGTGGAAAGAAGAAAAAGTCTCCTCCCATATCCCCTGGATAGAGATGCAACACAGAAGGGAAGGCTTGCTTTCCTCTTTACCATCCTGCCTGAGCTCAAGGCCAGGTTTCCCCTGAGAAGAGGCACAATCCACCGTACTCGGTTTCCACCAGCACGACTTCTCCTGCGGAAGCCCTTCCACTTGTTGTAGATAATAAAATATTTATTTGCCCAGAGATTTGGACCTCTCTTCCTTATTTCACATTAGTGTGCTAATCGCTGGCAGCAGAGTAAGTCTCTCTCCCCCTCATCATGCGCGGGTGCTCTCCTCCTTCACTTCAATGGATATTTATTTTTCATATAAAGTAGACTAACTGGAAAACCAGAGTATCTGATTACCTGGGGGCAGTGCACTGTGCTGAAATGATGTGCAGCAAGCAGGCAAAGAGTTGGAAGGGTGGTCTCTGCTTTCCATTTTAAATGGTGTGGCTGCCATGGGGTAAAAATAAGATACCTCTATGGCTCAGCAGCCTTCTTAACCCGAATACAGTGGGCATCTAATGGTTTAAAATGTAACTCTGAAAGGACTTCCTTTAATGCAAAGTTTAATCCCTTGGTGGGACTGAAGTCACAGTGTCTATTTTTTTTTCTTAAAAATGGCATGGAGCATAGGGACAGTGAAAACCCAAAGCCAAAACCACCTCCTTATCTCTCTTGTCTTAGACAATGCCTCTTTTCTGACTCAGACATCTTTTTGAGGCATTCAAAGGTTTTGTTTGAGAATTTCTCTCATTGAATTCTCGAGTCGAAAGATAAAGAAAAAAAAATTAAAAAGTACTCAAAGATCATTCTGAAATTGATTGACATTTGTGATCTTGAAAATAAACAGAAAATACACTGTATCATGAATTCTGTGTTTTCCTTCCTATTCAATCATCTTTGAAATTCTCACATGACCACTTACATGAGTGGACAACTACAAATTTAAGTAGGAAGATCAGAGTTTGTCTCCTAAAAAATCTTTCAAACTTTGACAGAGGGCAAGTCCCTTACCACCCCTCCCCAAAGAAATCAGCCTTTGCAACTACTTTGAAAGTTGGCTGTACCTACAATGTTATTGAGAGTATTTTTCCAACATTGCAAGAAAAATTGTCATGACAACATATTATTAATAACTAAACCTGCTGCTGTTCTTCCTCTGTGATACCAAAATGCTAGAAAACACTTAAAGCAGGAAAGATAATAATCTGTTTAATAAACATGTTTGATTGTGGAAGACAGCTTCTAGACCTTCTCTAGTTGAAGAATCATCTAATTTGTATGTAAAAAAAAAAAAAAAGGACAAGAAGAACTTTGGAAAATAAGTTAATTTTTTTTCAAGCTCTTTTGTCTCAATATTTTTGAATGGGAGAAAGCATATCTTGAAGAATTTATGTTTATTTTTGCAGTGTGTCTCTGACCAGGACCAGAGTGTTGGCTCCTGGGCTGGACAGTGAAGATTGTGTGGCTTGGGCAACAGGATGCTTTGGTGATGAGAATTTCTGATGTTTTTTGCTCCAGTGCCTGGTTCCAACACAGCCCTGGTTTGTAACCACCCACCTGTGACAGCTGCTCTCCATAAACTAGTTGCTACCTCAGACATGACCAGCACTGGGATTGGCTTAGTTACAGCTCCATAAACTGGATTGGCTGTAAGGTGCTTCTTTTCAGAGCAGGCCATCAAAGCCACAACTGTTAATGACTGACCACCTATGCAAATCTCACCTAGCCTTGGCCTCTGCACCAGGAAATGACCTGATGGCCACCTGCAGCTCCAGCCTCTACCCTACCCAGGGCATGAGGGCACTGCCTCCTGTGTAAGCCACCCCTGCTGCTCACTCTGGTAGCTGCAGCACTGATGTGGGGCTTACACAGGGCTTGTCCCCACGCCAGGCACCCTCTCAGAGCAGGACTGAAGCGGGCTGGCAGGGTGTGAGACAGCAGTTTGCACAGACATCGTTCAACCTGCACCTAGGTTGTGACTGAATATATGCCCTCAGGTCTACAGAGAGCAATATACAGCCTTTCTTTTAGAAAATATGTTCTATTGGAAAGCGTTTAGTGTCGTACAAAGCCAGTAACTGGGTGTGTCTGTTGAAACTCTGAGTCATTTCTCAAGTCCACTCCAAAGCCAATTTGAGTCCTAACGGGCAAAGGAGCAGTTAAGCAATTACTGCACACTGCAGTCCACACTGGTGATAAAAGACAAGGGCTGGGGTTGTCACAGCTCAGAGAAATGTCCATCCCCACTTTTATGATAATCACCAGGGCTAAGGTTTTAATTCACACCCTTGTCAATTTTGTCGCAATAGGATGTAGAATAAAATTGGATTCAGATTTGTTTCAGTCAATCCAAGTTATAATTATTGGTCAAAAGTCACAACGCCAGACACATTTATTGTTAGTTATCTCAGTAATCTTTAACCTTCCATGGCAAAAGATCTCCAAAGAGAAATAGAAAACAAACAAAGGTTGGGCATTAGAACATAATGACTCAACTGAACCTGCACTAGCCCAAGACTCTATTTTCTCTTCTTTTGTTTTAAATGTCCTTCCAAGATTATAAAGCCAGCTTGACATCTGTATCAGGACACAAGGGTTGTTAGCTTCATAGTGATCTTGTCCCTGGAGCATCTGTGGAAGTGCTAGGTTCTCTGAAATTCATGGGTCTTGGCCAGTCAAAACCCAAAGCATCCCCTACCCTGCGGGACAGCTTCAGACATTACTTAAAAATCTGATATGAACTGATGTTCATTAAGTCTGTGCATAAATTCCTGCCTCTTTGTTAGGTACCAAAAGGGTAGATATTTCAGAGACCATGCAAAAAGCTCCGAAAAAGTGCATATCACTGTACTGAATTCATATGCCACTTGATATTATGTGCACCAGAGCACATAAGGTATGTCCAGAGAGAGATCACTCACCTATTCTTTAAATATGCAAGCAGAATCATGAAATGTCATTGGCACAAACTGAATTAGACAGCAGTCTGCCAGCAAGGCAGATGAGCTTGAGTTTAAGGCTCTAAGGAGACCTGGGTTCAAACCTCAGCACTTACTTTCTGCTTGACCACAGGTCAATTAATTGCTCAAATAATCTTTGTAAAGTGATGTGAGACCTTTGAGTGAGGGATCTTGTAAGAGCCAGGTGATACACATTTTCGTTAATCCCTGGTGTGTCTAAACACAATACTGAAAAAATGAGCTGTGTGCAAACATGATTTCATTTCACAAAGACTCATTTCAATTTGGTCTGCAAAGGAATTACACAGCCATGTTTTGATTTGACTTCTGGGGTTCAAAAAAATCCAGTGTTGGCCCTAATACTGGCACTCAGTAAGATTACTGAGACACTTCCAAAGATGTTCAAATCCTTTGATGAACCAAGTCTGTGGCTCACAAATTTGCAGGAAGGGAGAGAATGTGTGTTGGCTATTGGGATTTTTTTGTTGTTGTTGTCATAGTTTGGTTGGTTTGGGGGCTTTTGGGTTGGTTTTTTTTGCGTGTGTGTGTGGGGGGGTGTTGTTTGGTTTGGGTTGTTGAGATTTGGGTTTTTTCTTGAAAAGAATTGTCTACTTTCACCTGGTTTTAAATTGACACCATGAGCGAGTACTTTTGGCAGGTTTTTTAGTCCAAACTTATGAGTCCTCCTAGCTCCTGAACAGTGTGGAAATAGTTTTAGAAATTCAGGCAGATTAGAGAGGGGAAGAGAGAAAAGGAGTGCACAAGGGAAAGAAAGAGAGAAATTTCTCAAAGGGCTAGCAAATCTCAGCAACCTTTTGACAAACGTGGTCTGAGTTCCAAGCTTGCAATGAAACCTGAAGCCAGGCAAGTTTCTTGTGATTTGGGGCTCTGCTATGAACATTTTGCACAGCTCTAGCTAAAAGGATCTGTCCTGCTGTGCTGCACTCTGTGCCCTGTGTGCAGTGCATTTGTCACTGTGCAGAACAGAGGAGGGGAGTACAGATCAAAGGCATCAGAGAAAGATGGGCTCAGCAGCATTCAAGGATCAAGGTTCCCCTTAAAGTTTTTCTGGTTTTCTATTTGTTGTTAAATATTTTTTATTTGGGGGCATATGAGGAGGGAGATGCAGAGAGAACTCTGCAGCCCTCTAGTTCTGTGTGCTGCTGATCATTTCTGCATGTAGCCCACTGAGCCTTGTCAATTAATGCCTTAGCACCCACATAGAAGTACATTTGTGATCTTCATTTACAGAAAATCAATCTTATTCCTTTCCAGAAACCCTTGCCTGCTGGAGCAGACCAGCTCTAGAAGCCCACTTCTAAAACAGTGTTTGTGATGCTGCAAAGGAAGGATTTGGATTAATTTCTGTTGCCCTGCTTATGTACAAAGATCTTAAGGCAATCAGAAACATCACCTGCAAATCTTCCTGACAGTACAGTTTTGCCTGTAGCTATGAGGTTCAATCATACACAACACATCTTCCTTCCAGTCTCACTGCTCTTAGAACAGAGGCAGGCACATTTTCTGTTTGCATTAAGCCTAATACACAGACTCATCATTTGGCATTGTTTGTAAGTCTATCATTACCTTTGTTCATATTGGCATCAAAAGCTTCCTTCATGCGTGCGTCTGTGAGCTCGGTGGAGCCTCTCTATCAATCAATCAAACAACCAGGCAATCAATCAACCTGCAAGTATCTGAAGCTAAATACAACAAGAGAGCATGTCAGGCAGATACCTGGCTTCTAATTAGGTCTAGGTATTATTCTAATTTCTCTGACTTGTTCTGTACTTCACAGGACCTGGGGATGTATTTTGTCATTAACATGTCAATAAAGCAATACAAATGAGGCTGGAGGGAAATATCAGCTCCCTGCACCACGGTGTCAGCCCCGGCCTCTGATGCATTCTTTTGCTGGGGGTGGGAGGGGGAAATGCACTTTCAGACCTAGTTGATCAAAGAAATATCATATACAATAGATTTTCTTTTCTTCACTCCAGTGGCTGGGTGGCCCATTGCGATTGATTGAATTTTATGAATTAAGTGAATAAGTGAACACACAATGACAAGGAGGTTGTGCTACAAAAGCTAGGATGCCAGATTCCCCATCCCTTAAACCAATGTCATTTGGGAATAATCCCACTGACAGCAATGGAGTTACACTAGATTTCTTCTGAGGCAGCTTGGATCTGGCCTGCCTTGTTTTTTTGATTGCTGTAATTTAGTTTAATTATTTACGCTAACCCTTCATGCCATACTTTAAATGTGCTGTGATATATTTTCTCAAGGTAGAGAAAATTTAGTAATATAGGTCATTACTGCAACATTAACGCTATTAAATCTTTGGAGAAAGAGATCCCACTGCTGGCACTGTGAAAATGATGAGGTATGTAGATTAGCACAGAGCAAGATAAAAACGTTCCACTGCAAAAGCAGGGGGAAAACAACAATTCCTCTTCACATCTCATGTTATTTGGAAAATATCAAAATAATCTTATTTCTATTTTCTATAACATGATATTTGCAAAATAGAACAAAAAAAAAGTAAGAAATCTTAGGGATCCTGGAAACATATGTCTGGAATTAAGAGTATCCATCTAACAACTCTTTCACAACAATGCACTTTCCCTCATCCTTGTAAATTTCTCCACTGCACTCATGACAACGAAAAAAAAAGAATATGAGAAATAGTAGCTTTGACGACTGCAGAGCCTGGATAAGTAGAATTATTGTGCTTAGTAAATTGTCAATCTCTATTCTTATGTGGTTGCATAATTCAGATAACTTTAAGGAAGAGCTGTTCTGTTCATGAGATCTAGGGATTGTTTAATGCATGAATGAGCTGCTGCCATCTTCTGACTTTTCTGAGTTCTGCAAATTAAAAAAAAATTCTACTGTAATCAAGTGCCCTGGGGAAAATACTTGTAGTGCTAGAATTTGGATGTTCCTAGGGCTTCTTTAATAATTTTTAAATATGATGAAGTGCTTCAGGTAACTTTTACAAGCATATAAAGAAAGACTAAAACTGGAGTTTGGACACGTTGGTGGATTACCACGAAGAGAAGCAGATGAAAACATTTTGCCTGAAAAATGCTCTTTCTGGCAAAGTTAGACCTTAATTTGCTTCTCTACAGCAATATGGACAACTCTACTAGACCACGAGGCATTGTCCCTGTGTACGTGGGGTGAAAACATGACTTAACGAGCTGAAGGTGGTACTGAGCTTGGGATGCCATTTGACAATGCAAGCTCTAAGGGAAGGCTCATACTTCACCCTTTCCAAAAAAAGAAGGAGCAAATGAAATGTTTGGCTGAGAAAAACCTTGAATTTAAGCAATGTGGTTTTAAATTTTTCACATGACTTTCAGTTTTACAAGAGGCCAAGATGGAATCTCAGTTGTGAGCATCCACATGCTTGGGGACATTTGAAAGGAGGAGCCATATTCTGCACTTTGAGTCCTTTTGAATATCACTGCTCTTTCTACTGTTATTGTTTTGAGGTTTTCTTGATGCAGTGTTTGCTCATTGAGGCTGGATATATAATCCTATTCATTTATCAGCCTCAGGGAAATTCAGGGAAAATCTTTTAAGTTTATTGTGAGAAATAAAGACATTATGGGCTACTTTAAGTGAACTGTGACTACAGCCTAGCATATTAATTGCTTGTGGATTGCCTTCTCCTTCCTTATGGACCCTACTCAGGTAGCATTGCCTGAAGAGGGGCTTTGTGCTCAGTCTGAAGACTGGCTATTCACATGTTTCAGGAAGAGATATGTGGATATGTCTGGGGAGAAAACAGGTTTTGAGAAAGAAACTTAAAAGTCCAAGATAGGTCATTTTTATCCCCTACCTCTCACTTGTGCTCAGCATCAGCCATTCTGAATGTTTACCGTTTATTTTCGAGATATTTCTGCAGTCAGCCCAGAGGCCTGGGTATCTGTACACTGATTTTGGTACCTGACACAGTGAAGCCCCATCAGACAGCTTCTACCATCACACCATCACACCCCAACAGTGGAGGCACCCAGCCAGGGCAAGCACATTCTGTGAGCAGTCATCCTGCTCTGGGAAAGAGCAGTCTGAAGGAAGTTCCCTTGAAGCTCAACATGCCTCCAAAAGGGAAATGCTGTGGATAATTTAATAAACCCAGAAAATCACTGGGACTGTGCTCGTAGTCCTAGGGAGCAAATTACACATCAAGAATCACGGATACAAACATTACCTAGTCAGAGAGCTTTCCTTTAATTCCCTCTGTTGGACATATTGCTGTCCTCTTTAATTGCTTTGGCTCTGAGGGAAAAGAACAAGTTGACAAAGTATGTTCTGATCTGCAAATCAGTAAGAAAGAGTCAGAGGATATAACACATCTCTCTCCCATGTGCTCCATTCTGCTCCAGCAGCTGCCCAAATCGTGTAGAGAGGACATGGCTTTCAGTGGTACTCTCATATCCATCCTGGTGCATGTTCTCAGGTAAGTTGGGAGGAAATAGAAGGTTCCCTTTGCAATGTGAATTAAGACCAGGATACAGAGCAGGTACAGGACAGCAGGTACTCAAGGCTACTTCTGTCAGGGTTGGCAGAAACCCCAGGTCAGACAGTTCCTCTCAGTGTGGAGCTTTCCATGATCACAAGCAGAGGCAGCTTCTTGCTCCAGTGACATGACAAAGCCCCAGAGCCTCCTGAGATGAATCTGCACTCCCAGCAGCATCTGTCCCTGTCAGACCAGGCCTGATCCAACGTGTCTTTACCCACCATAGCCTTTGCCCTTCAGTTAGGGAAGAGCAAAGCACCCTTCATCGTGCCTTCCTGCGGGAGGCTGGGAGCCCTGGGGGCCCGGTGACCCGCTCTCACCCTGGCAGCCTGCACTCCGTGCCTACACAGTGTTTACAGCTCTGCTGTGCCAGCCCCACTGCCGGCTGAGAGAGTGCCAGCACGCTCCCTTTCCATCGCCTGTGGAGCGCCACGAGACGAGGAGCGCTCCTTCCCCGCCCGAGCGCCGAGCAGTGCTGGCACAGGAGCCGCGTCTGACATCCAGAGGCCGGCTGCGCTCCTTCCCGTCCCCAGCGTCCCGAGCCGCTGCAGCAAACAGTGAATGCAAGAGCTGCTGAACGAGCTCCTTTTTTTTATGTACAGCACAGGTGTGCTGGGAGCTGCTGGGAGCTGCTGTGTGTGCTCAGTACGTGGCCAAGCCGTGCGCATCTTGGAAGTGCATGACCAGGGAGAGGAGAGCCCACTGACCTGGGCCTTGGGGAGGCACAAGGCTGGACTACTGACCACAACTGGCTGCCAAAAACACTTCCTCCCTAGCCCTGGCTAAATTGCAGGGCGGATAAATATACTTCATAAATTCACATTCTTTCTATATGTTCCAAAAGGAATTAGTGTCTTAGGCTAACTGCATTAAACTACTGGCGGTTCTGCCTGAAACATCTGTACCCAGGAGGGATATCAGGTCTATCAGAACATGTATTTATGTCTCAGGGATGCCTGTAGATTTTCTGTGCAGCTTTGCTCTTTGGAAAAAAACCTTCCAAATACCACAATGGGTTTTGAAACTACCTTTGGTTAGGAAAGGTGTTTCCATGATGTTGTAAATCCTAACCCAAATAATCCTTGAAGAGATTTTTGCATTATTGGATGATACTGCTAAGGGATGAAAGTGACAGTTTTTCCATATGCTGGTTCCTCCATTCCTCCACCCCTCTTGTGCTTTAAACTGAAGAGCCAAATTTTTGTCATTCTCCCCAGGAACTTGCACAGCTGCAGTTATCTCCACAGCTTGAGAAAGTGTCTTCTTGCTTGATGAGGAAAGCTCAAATTTCCCTAAGACCCCCATGAAAATTTGTCTTCACTTGCCCAAGAAATTTACCCTTTATGATACCTCCTGCATTTACTGCTTGTGAAAGAAAATTTAGATGGAAAATATGCTAAAAGCTTGTGTTTTTCCCACCCTCATAACTGTTCCCTGCAAAATGTTTTGAATCATGCCCATTGCTCTCTTCCTAAAGAGAGCTGGCAAGAGCTCCTGGTGATTTAGAGCCCCTGCTTGTGAACATGCAGACTCTGGCCTGTAAAGAGTAAGGAACTGGTGTACAGCCTTGTATGTTAAGAGCTTTCCTTCTTACTGGGCCTGCTCAGAAGCAGATGCTGCCAAGGAGAGTGCAGTGACATGTCTCAAAATATAAATAGCTCTCAAGTTCATCGGTTTTGCCTTCTTATCAAACTCCCATTCCTGTTCACCCAGAGGAAAAAAATTAAATTTCTACTTTCTCTGCAAAGAGTGGAAAATGGCTGGTCTTTGATCTTTAACCCAAGAGGCAGCTGGTTTCCAAACACAGTAGAGTCACTGCCACATCTATCTGCAAACTGCTTGTCCTGAACTTTAGTGCTCAGGCCATTCTGGGTGCTCAGGGTCCTGTCAGTGAAGAGTGAGAGTGAGAAGGGTGACACAGCTGCTCCACTGCACAAACTCTCTGACCCAGCTCCAGGCTGACAGAAGTTTCATTGGGAGAAACCTCTTTGCCCCATTGTGTTTGCACATAGAGGTGGGAGGCAACACAGACAGAGCATTTTCTTTTAGTGCAGAATTCATTTGGTGGCACTTTAGGGATTGCTATGAATAAATGCTACTTCAGAATTGCCAAAGTAGTAAAACTGGAAAATGAGGAGACATTGCACAGCACAGCAGGAATTTTTTTAAGTGTTCAATTGCTTATTCTGTTCCCTGAGAAAGTCCTTTACCAAAAGGGAGGTTAACTTACATGTGATTGAATAACCCTGGGTGATGTGTGTGTGTGTATATATATGTGTGTGTGTGTGTGTGTGTATGCTATAAATAAAGACCTCAAAGATGAATATGTGTTTCTTTTTCCAGAATATATTCCACAGTTGATGTCTCTTTTCACAGATCCCACCTACACCATAGTGTCACTCATTTATTTACCTCCATTTGGAATAAATGTACATTCGGAATAAATTCAAACATAACTTGTATAGAAGGTTGTCCAGCAGAAACAGACTGAATGTTAGTTGTAATTATTTGGGTTTGATGACTACAACTCAATTAGTGTATTAAATGCTGTGGAAAGTAGAAAGGAATTCCACACTCTCAAGCACAAAGTACTTGACTAGAACTGGCTTGAACCTACATGGTGCAGCGTTGGTGTTAGAAGTGTGTTGAGTCAAATTTAATTCTTGCCTTTGAAATCCAGAGAAATTCAGGCTTTACCCACTCTTACTTTCCATGGAAGAAAGCAGAAGTGTATTAAGGTTCTCACTAGTATCTCTCATGGACATTTTGTTCTAGAAAAAGCTGAACCATCTTTTTAACTCAAGGATGTTTTCCTTTGTAATGCTGGTAAGAAGACAGCAAAGAGCTACATGGTGCCCTGGCAGCAGAGAACCATCTTGGTGTCCTGTCTCTGTCTCCCATGTCAGCCTCTTTTCAGTTTCAGTCTTAGAACAGCAAAAGCCAGGGAGCACAAGGCTCAGAGCTGCCAGCCATTCTTTGTCTAGGATGCTGAAATAATAGTCTGGATTTTTTGGGGAGCAGTTTCCTGAGAAAATAGCTGAGGCTTGACATCTCCTTGATGTTTGTCCATCAGAAAACTAAATATCATGGAAGACAATATATTTTTGAAAATCTGTGCACTGCCATAGGGTCTCATACCAGCTCTGCTGTCTTGACTGGGCATTTAAGTAGACTTAAGATGTATATTATAAACTGATTTGTCAAAGGACATGGGGGAAGACTGTAAGCAGCTGAAGTGGTAGCCTTGCACCAGCCAACTTACACACAGTTCTCTAGCTTTTCCTGGAGTTTCACAGTCCTCTGAGTGGGCAAAGTGATCTACTTACCAATGACCCCAAACAGATTGTGAAAAGAAACAATAGGACCAAAATGCTTTGTGCACATGGGAAATAATTAAGACACTAGAAATTGTTCTCTTCGTGTTATTGAATGATTCCTTCCCCTCACTTTTCAGTATACAAGTAGACAGTAACTGTAAGAGAAAGCCAGTGGTTAAGGGGTTTTTTTTTGTTTGTGTTTGCTTTCAAATTGCAGTCTGAAATATTTCTTTAATTAAATCCAAAGGAAAGAAGTTGCATTGCTGATTTCCCTCGAGAGGCTTCTGGTTGATGCAAAGGCAGTACAAATCTGTGACCTCTTCAGAGGCTAACTTCAGGCTAACTTCTGCGTTCTCTTCTTATCTGGCTGGACACAGACACAAGCTATGAAGTAAATATAAAAGTTGTGGAGCTCCAGGTGTTCAGGCAAATAGCAACACAAACCACTGGCTAAAATCAGACTTAAATTCCAACATCTGTATCAGTGCATTATTGAAACTTTCAGCTCTTTCCTGTCTGCCCCATCTTCTGCCACCTACTTTTTCTCTTCCTAAGGGCATCATCACTCCTTTCCTGGCATTCTGCAACTGTCTTCTAACTATTGTTTTCAGAATCTCTCTCCTGATCTTGACCAGTACTAGAGGGGCAGTTATAAACTGAGTGAGTCTCAGTGCTGGAAAATCACCTGAGAAACAACAGGGCTTCTGACAGCATAAAAAGTAGAAAAAAATTGATATTTTCAGATTAATTTTGCAGTCCCTGTTGTTGCAGGCCAAAGCTACTTGGACAGCCCACATAGCCATCTGTGTTTCACAGTGCTTACCTGAACTGAACTGTCATTATTTTATTTCAGGCTTATCATTAGCTTTGAACAGAACTTTGTCAGGTCTAGGAAGGGAAGGCAGGGACATAGCTCTTGGCCGAGTCTGTCTTCCAAGCACCTTTAACAGAAGGGATGAACCTGTCAGGGGCTGACTTGCCTCAAGGTATCCTGTGGCAGTTATTTGTTAGTCCTGTTACCACTGACCCACTGACAGCGACTCTGGCTCCTGGTTATGGCCACACAGAAACTGTAAATTAGGGGCTGGAGACTCAGAGACAATGATTATTTTGCAAAGAGACAGCTCTCCAAGTATGCGTTTGCACACACACTTGTGATTTTGCTGTGAAGGCTTTCCTTGCCTGTCATTCCTATAGATGAACCTCAGTTGTCAATGAATCTCTCAAAGATCTGAAATTAATCTTTCAGAGACCTGCTCTGGGACCTTCTGTATTAGAAGAGAATTTACAAAGGAATACATTACAGGAACTTACAGCCAGCAGTGGTTTGCAAGGGATCATGCTTTAAAAGCAAAACTATTGTTTAATGATGCCAAAATCCATTCATTCTTGCAAAGTCTCAGATCTTCTTCCTGCAGCACATTCATTCTTAAATATCATACTCCATGCATGCAGCCAAATTTGGTATTTACATGACGAACACTGCAAACCAATGCTCCTTAATATAGTTGCAGCCTTGTGATTGGATTATTTCCCTTGTGAAAAAGCAGAATATCAAGTCCATTAAAAGATATGTGAAGTATGGCAGCTACACAGTCGTTTTATAAGACTAAGGGAGAAAATGATATCTTACTATACTGAGTTGAGGTCTTTTCTAATTTTTGACAGTTTACATTTCCAACCTATTTGGTAAAAATTCTCTTTGGTTAGCACCACTGGAGCAAATTCAACTCTCAACAATGTGGGTGTAGATTTGGAGTAATTCCATTCTGAACAGCAGAGATACTTCAGATGTGCTCTAGTCCCACTATTACATAGGTGACATGATGGAAGACGACTGAGAGGAATCCAGCTCATGGAATTATGATTACCCATGGCTTGACCATTGCATGTGTTTACCCCCAGGGCAGTTACAACTGCTGCAGTGAGGGACATATCCTACAAGAAGAAAGGGCCTTAGTTCAGACTTGTTTTGTAAGAAGCAATCTGCAACAGAGACCCTGCTCAGAGAAGTACAGTGCTGGGTCCAGCAGAGGTTTATCCACAGGTCCCACTCTGGCTGCTGGGGAACAGGGGCACAGAGACAGAACTTGCTGCAGGGCACTGGGAGGCCACAAGCAGAGAGAGAAGCAGACTCTGGCTGGGAGTAGGAGACAGGTGCATGGGCTGTATTGGGAGGAAGCACTGAGGCAAAGGTAGGTGTGTAGCAAACAACAGGTTGAGCTTTTACACCTTGGTATTGGGTGAATCCTTTGCAGGACAGAAGAGTGTATGTGTGTGTGGATCAAGTCATTATTGTTTCATGCCAAGTTTCAGGCTGCCATTAAGCCAAGTTTTTGTTCCTCTTCCACCTCCTCCCAAAACAGATTAACAAGAGAGTGATCTAACTTCCCACTGGCCAGGGCTGGATTCTGCAAGCCCATCCCTCACAGCAGCCACTGGCTTCCACAGGAAGCCATAGAGGCAGCATGACTGTGTTTTAGGGAGGCGAGGAGAGATGCTTATCTGGAAGGGAACCAAGGCCAGCCACCCCATGACAGGTGTCCCCATCTTCCCCATTCCTTCCCATCCCTTGCTGTGTATCTGCTTATCAGTCAAGCTGTGATTTTGCCTTTGCAGGCAGGGCTGGAGTGGGATGTTGCTGTATGCCCTCTCCGGCTCCTGGTAGCTGCCTCTCATTACTGCCATGTTGCTAAGGTTTTCGTGACTTTTGTCCAAGCCCAGCAGCTGGATTTTGGCAGCCTTCCAGGCACTTCCACTAATGTAACTCAAAGTTACTGCAGGTTTTCTCAGGAGTTTCAGGTTGCTGCCAGACTCTTAGGGATGCTGTCTTTTCCTGGCTCCCCTTCTCTAAGGCTTTAGCTTTAATTCTGGATAGTTTACATCTCTGGAGTCGTTAGATGCAGGACCTGTGTGCTTCTCCCTGATTATGTATCACTCCAACATTTCATCAGAGCAAGGCACAGCTCTGGTGATGTATGACACTGGAGCATCATCAGTCAGCCGGCGCAATAATGATGCATTAGCGTAATATGCCTTCAGGATGGAGTTGTACTGATGATGTATTTTCAAAAAGATGGAGTCCCAGAGAAAAGAAACAGTCTGGAGCTAATTCAGGATGAACGTGGCCACCGAGAGCACAGTGTGCAGCTGATTGGGATAAGAAGGATGACTTTACATTACCCACTCTGACCCTGATCCTTTCTTTTTCTCCTTTAATCTTTCTTCTTTGCCCCCTCCTCACTTCTCTCCTCCACCAGCACTTTTCCCCTCTTACTCTTTGTTCCTTTCTCTTCTTTCTTTTTTTCCGTTTGGTGTTTTGCTTTTTTTTTTTTCACACTGGTGACTCTCATGGCCACTGGCTTTATTCATATATTCCTGTCTCTCACAGTCTGACCTTGTGTCATGCTGTATAACTTAATATTATCCCACTAGAAACTTTTTCCCCTCTCTGAGTGAGATAATATTAAGGTGACCTGTAAGTGCAATAGATAAAAATCTCCAGGCCATCTAGGCAGTGACATTAAAAATCATCACAACCCTTAAGTGATGGAGGGGGGGAAATCTTATGGGATCTTTCCTTGGCAAAGGCAGCAAATGTGGGCTGAGGAGTGGCTACCCCTGGGATTTCTCATAGCCTTCAGCTTCTGGAAGATGAGAAGTGTGTTAACCCATTCACACAGCTAACAATATTAAAACAACAAACAGCACTCAATCAAACCCAGATTGTCATCTTTCATTGGATAAAAAGTAACCTTTCTAATAAACATTTCAACTAATAAAGACTACAAAAGTAATTAGACTATTAGCTTGCTAGCCCATGACACCCAGACATTCATTTGAAAGTAACTTTCCTGCAGTGTTTAGACCGAGACAATTGAATGACGGGAAGATATTATACCAAGATGAAACATAAATAAAATTGGCTTCAGTCTCGTCTGGAATTCAGGCTGTACATGGAACTCAGATAATGCCCTCAGTCTAGTCCTAACATGTTGTTCGCATCCACCTCAAGAATAGATGAATTCTAGGAATTTGATCTTTCAACACTCTCAAATGTATATTCTGTGAAATAAAGCATTTTGCAATACCTCGCAATACCAAAGAATTTTCTAATAAATATTCACCATGGAAAACATAAAAGACTTTTTGTGGCATCTGCAGTTATTTTCAATTTTTATTTTTACTGTACCTCTACATTTATTATCACTGGTTTTTATTTAAATTACATTATACTCAAAGATTCCAATCAGGACACAGTAAGAGGACCAGGGCGCATACACTTAAAAAAGCAGTTTTTGCTTGGCCACTTAATCACTACATCCTGCACAGTGCAGAATTTCTCTTTATGTTTAGAGTGAGTCAAAAATCCTCTGAAAAATGCAGGGGCTTGTAGCCCTGGTGGTTGAAATCATCTGTTTATTCATGTATAACTCAGGCACATCAGTGTGCCTCAGCACTGAGCTGAACTGACACAACAAGTGTTGATTTTCCATGTCTAGCTTGTGGCCTCACTGTTATAAAAGCTACTAAGCAGGTCAGCTGTGGAGACAGGCAGAAAATGGACTGTAGCCCCCTCTGCATAGCCTGCCATGCTCAGTGCAGTCAGGACCAGGAAGCAGTGACCTGCAAGCTTGATGTAGTTCTGCTCTTGTTGCTCCACATTCATTTTCAGTTAAATTGTTCAGGTGGGAAACTGTAGTATCTCTGGAATGGATATCTTGCTTTTCATTTACTTCCAGCATGAGCTAATTCATCCTCAGCTCATCCAGATGGAAAACCAGGTCGTTTTATTCCCTTTTTACAGGTAACAAAATTGAAGCAAATTTAATTGACATATTCCAAGTCATAAAAACAAGGAAGAGCACGGGTGCCTTAGAAGTAGAACTCTGCTATTCTAAAGCACCAATTCTGCTTCAGTCCAGGAAAGTGAATTCTACATTAACTTTTACCTCTTCTGAAATACAACTTCTAAATATCTATTCATCAAGTATCGACATGAATAACATTGCAATTCTTTGATGTTCTTTTCCCATAAATTGCCATGAGTTTCTCTACCAGTATTAGGTCATAAAGGTTTGGCTTGCACAATAAATGATGCCAGAGACATGATCTCTGTTGCTTTCCAGCACCAAAGCTCTAATTGGCTGGTGAGATTGATTAACATGTGAAGCAAAGCTAAGGTCTTTAATCAATCTTAGAAGTCATTTATTGAGAGTATATGACAAAGCCATAAAGGTTGTTGCAAATGACATATTTTAATATTAAAACCAGAATCTTCTGTCTTTGTAGAGGTTTGAATATGCTTTTTTACCCTGTTTATAATAAATTAAGATTAAAATTAAACAGATACAAAATAAAAGGATGATTCAGGAATGTAAGTCTCTTTATCAGTAGTCAGTAATATCCATAGCACTGGAATTCCTTGCCCCAGAATGCCTCAGAGCCCAGCCCAAGGTTGATTCACCCCAGCTAACACCTGCTATCACTCCGAAGTGGTTACTTATCATCATGTCTGATCTTGATGAGAAATTGGAAAACACTATGCACACTATTCTCATTTCTCTCTTTGTAGAAGTAAGGTTTAATAAAGTATAGGTGGTTACAGGAAATGTCAGTCTCAGTGTCTAAAGAAGTCATATGCTGAGGGCTGATCCCCTGCTCTGCAAGGCAGAAGGGAGCATTTATCCTGCACAGATATCAGGTTCAGAATGGATCCTCAGGGAAGGTTGGGGGTTGTAAAGATAAACCTGTTCCTAAATCTGAAAGCTCAGCCTGAGACTACACTTCTATGTAAGGAAGGGATATGCCAAGACATTGCATAAGCATCTGACAGCTTGCTAGCTGGATGAAACAGAGAGAGACACCTCTTGGGTGATCTAACATATAGATAGTTATAATTATGTTTTTCTATTTCTATCCACCTGCCTTGAAATTGAGTAACTGTGCTGTTAATTTTGAATTGCAATAAAATCAGTCACCTTTGCATTTACCTTAAATTTTTCCTTATGTTCAAAGTGACTTTAGAGCACCTGAAAGTCATCCCATTGAAAGGACTTGACAATCCTCAAAATAGAGTCCTGGACCAACACCTAGAACTACCTCACTGGCAGAGCTGGACAAGACTGCTTAGTGACTTGTAGTTAGATCCTCGAGGACACCCAAAAAAGGCATCCATTGCCCCTCTGGGCCCAGGAGTTTCTCCAAAGGATCAGTGCAGAAGGCACTAGCCAGAACAGGAATTTCCTCTTAGTTATTATTTTTCCAAATATCACTTTTTCAGTCTTGCTCTGACTACAGATTTCTTACCACAGAGTTTTTTGTTTGTTCAGCTGCTCTTCAGCTTCTTTTCAGTCACCTCAGGTGAAATGAAAGGCCAGTCACATTCAAGATCAAGCAAAACTGTCATAACAAGGATTTCCAGGGTGGTTCAGAGTAAGCCCAAATTCATCCCCTAATGCAGATAATATGAAACAGGGAGCAGTCAAGTGTGATTTTCACATATCTCACAAAGATAAAGGTATTTAATTCCATAAAATTTGCCATCTACACTGTCAGATGAGGAAAATGAGGCAGAGAGTAATCGTCAATTTTTTCCCCTACCACACAAAACAGCAAAGGAAAACCAATTGTTGAAATACAAATCAAAAAAATTCATGGTAAGACCAAATTTCTTTTTTTTTTTTACTGTTGTAGTCATTGACATGGAGAAGCAGCAACTCTAAATGCATGTCCTCAGCACTGAAGCCATGTGCATAAGAAGTGAGGATTTCCATGGGCAATTGAGTGATTTGGTACAACAGCAGTTAAGTGAAAGACTGCTGTTGATGGCCAGAAAGACAGTGCTTGGCCTAAGAAGAGTAAAACCCACACATTTTGTTTCTCTGACCAATGTGAAAGTCTCCTAAAAAAAAGGAAAAAGCTAGCAGTGGATAAGAAAGGAGATGTGCAGTTTTGTTTCTAATGATGGAGTCTGTACGACCCTTAATGACCTCCTCCCATCTTCGGGCTCTCAGTGCCCTGAAGAGCAACAGATGCACAGCTGGTAAGGCTAAATCAGGCCTGACAGCACAGCAAGACGGCTGGGGAAAAGGAGAACATTTTTTTCAGATATTAAGCCTGGTATTCTGCCTTTTATTGTGCAGGAGTGTCCTAATGAGGGAAGTGTGCATATAGAAATTAGAGATGGGAAAGGCTATCAGGTCATCTTGTCCATCCTCCTACAATGAGAGAGGTTCTGAAAGAAATATAGCATTAATGTGGGGCCAAAGAACAGAAGAAAAGTCAGGAATGAAGTGAAATAAGTTCCGAGAGCATTAGTGGCTGTTACAGGTAGCACAAGTTAATAAATAACATTAAGACAGATGTGAACATTAATTGGCCATTTAGATGGGTGTGTGTGAAGTTATTAATGACAGACAAGTTCTAATATATCCTGTCCACGTCCACAGTAAAAGCCAAAAAGAGTCTTCATTCAATAGGATAATGAGGCAGTCAATGGATGATCCAGCTATTTGACCTGTATTTTTAGTGCATTTAAATAGAAACTAAAATATGTTAACTACAGCTGATATCCAGCAAGAGAGAGAGAGAGAAAAGGGAAGATGGCATTTCTTTGCAGGGAAAAGGACTGGAAGCATTACTTCAAAGTTTACACCATGCTTAAGAGTGGCAGGAGAGATGGTGGAGAGGTTGTATCACACAAAATACTGCACCCTGAGAACCTCTATCACCACAAAATCCTGGTTGCAAAACTCACCATGGAAGAATTATATCCTGATCTAGTTCATTTTGCCAGAGTTCATTGCAAGCCAATGCTACCTGTCATGAAGCAGAGGGCTGATGGTTGCTTTAGTTCAGATGAGTTGTGGGCTCTGTGCTGGAAACATCCTCAAACCTCTATGACAGTGGTTCTGCCATAAGCAGAGAAGAATTTGTGATGCCTAGAGAGCATCCTACAGATCTGTTCAGCTCTTCTCAAAAACCTCCCCCATGCAAAGAACAAAACACAACCCCAAACTTGGTCACAGCACTGCCTCTACAGTCTGTGACTGTCGGTGACCCAGCTTTTGCAGACACAGCCCCATCCTGATGGTCTTGGGAATTCTGCATGGGGCTTGTTTGCAGAGGTGATGCTGCCTCAAGAAGATGGATAGTAATGATCCCAAAGTGCTCTGCCCCACCAGCCATCCCCAAACGTTCTCCAAGCAGATGGTCTGACTTCTTTGGCATGCACCATGACAATGTGAGCACAGCAGGGCAGGATCCACTCCACTGGCACAACTGCGCTCGAGACAAAATCTCACAGCGTGTGAGCACAGCCCATGTCCATTGGAGGAAAATATCATGGATATAAAACTTCTTGTGTGACTGGGGCCAGAAAAAATACACACATGAAAGAAAGGTGGAGATTTTTGGCCACTAGGAGAGACATGTAACAGTTCTGTAATTAAACAATAATTGGTCCTACAGCTTAGGTAGACTTTTTGCATTCAATCTACTGGATGATGATTGCTTCTCATTCCAGTGTTTGGAAAGAGTCTGGGGGAAAGGAGGGGATTTAATCTCATGACTGACCTTTACAAAGTATTTACATACACAAATATTTAAAACATGCATAGCACCTCTCCTGTTTGCCAATTTGTCTGTCTCAGTAAACCCTTCCTGAAGAGCCATTTGCACATGCAGCAGTCCTGATCCCTTCCTGTCTCCACTGGTCTGCCAGTGAGATGTGGGGTTTTCCTGGGATGCTGATTCACCAGGGTAATGGGATGATGCCAGTGTTGGTGTGTCTGAAGGGTGAGCTCAATGCAGCCTGAGCACTGGGACTTATTCTGAGGCACTGGCCTCCACTGGTGAGCAAGGAGTTGAGAATCCCTCCAAAGAAGGAGTTAAGGAAGGTATATCCCAGGTAATTCCCAAGATGCCCATCTCTATACATCAGGAGACAAGGCCAAAGACATTAAAAATACATTTTTTAAGAAAGCAATGAAAGTCATGTGCCTTCCTTGTGGAGTGTTCCACTATCCCAGAGGTGACAGGCAAGGGACCAAAAAGCAATATTCCTAACCTCTTTTTTTCCCAGAGATGCAAGCTAGCATATTTCCCACCCTCCTGCAAGGGTTAACAAGAAACCTTTTCCGTGCCCCTGACTTTGTCTTCCCCCCTCCCTGTATTCTTGCTTCCCTTGCCGGATCCATTTGCAAATGATATCACTTGTCTGCATATTGTCACTTGCCGCCTGCCCACCCATTTATCAAGTGTCTGCAGCTCGGCACAGGCTTGCCCTGTCCTGCTTGCTCCATTGTTCCTCCTGACCCAGGGGAAGGCGCGTGTGAGCGGGGAGGGAAGCGGGAGGGA
>VZRX01012090.1:0-19730 GCA_013398075.1 Notiomystis cincta
TCAGCACTGACCAGGGGTCAGCACTGACCGAGGGTCAGCAGTGACCGAGGGTCAGCAGTGACCTTGGTGGTGCTGGGCTGGACTCAGTGAGCCCAGAGCTCTTTTCCCACCTCAGTGATTCCATTTCCTGCTCCTTCCCAGCCACCTCCCCGGGAAAGGCCCCGGCAGCAGCCCAGGCAGGGATGGAGGGAGCAGCAGGGCAGAGAGAGGGGCAGATCTGGGACCTCCATCCCTGCATCCCCGGAGCTCCCCAGCCACTCTGCTCACAGATGGCACTGCTGGGCCCTGCTCAGGCAATTCTGCCTTTTCACATTCTCTTGCATGATAATGACTCCACCTTTGGCACTAATTAAACAAATCCTTTGTCTGGCAATCCGTTTGAAAAATGAGATAATGGGTCTCGCTTAAAGCGTTCTGAGAGGAGCACCCGAAGTGTGTAAACGAGGAGCACCCGTGGCCAGCACAGCTCTGCACAAACAGATGGCCCAGGGCTTGCTGGCCATTAAAACCCCCCAGCTGGGAGGCTCAGCCAAGGCCCTGGAGCTGTGCAGGGCAGAGCAGCAGCCAGTTCCACACCCAGATCCCAGACATTATCCCAGACATTATCCCAGGGAATCATCTCCCCTGCGCCTGCCAAGGCAGCTCCACACTGCCCAGGGTCACCAGGAGCCCTGGGGAAGTGAGAATGGAGGTGGATCGGGGCTGCCAGAGAGCCGACTCTGTTCTGACAGCTCTGGAGTAGAGCTGGGATGGTGACACCATTTCTTGTTTTCCCAGGGTAGGGAAGGGCTGCTCTGGAAAGTGCAGCTGCTGCAGCAAGGCAGAAATTGCCACTTCTTATCTAAACCTTCCAAAAACATCTTATAATCCCCTTGTTTGTCATATTTTCAATTTTAAAATTTATTTCAGTTTGACTAGAATACTAAAAGAACCCCAACCCCCCAAAATCCTATCCAGATAATTTTCAGAGCCAGACGAGAGAGAAGAAACATTGCCTGAGTCTCCCTGACAAGTCTGAGCATCCACAATAAACAAACTGTCAAAATACCAGCAGGGCTCACCAGTTTGGAGGGAACCAGGTTCTTCCAGTCCCTTTTGGGAAAAATTCCTATGGAAAAGCCTGCAGAACAAGTCCCACACCCTGGGTACCAAAAATTCCACATCAGGCCGTGGTTACCCCAGAGCAAAGGGCAGCACACTCAGCTCCATCAGCCAGAGGGTCCCTGCAGGTGACAGAGCTGTCCCCACCTCCCTGTGCCCACCCTCCCAGTCCAGAGGGCTTCCAGCTCCATTCCCTTGTTCCCTTTGGAGCTGGGGGCTCCACTGGTTTGTGCTTGGCTAAACACAAAATCAGTAGCAGTGTTTAATTCAGCCAAATGCTCTCAGCCCAGCCCAGGGAAGCTCAGCCTGCCTTGGAGCTGCTGGCCAGGCCGTGGCAACCTCAAGCTGCACATTAAGCTGCAAATCATGCATGGTAACTGCAGGAAAATGTTTTTAATTTCAAATTGTGGAGGAGGGTAGGAAAAAAAAGGAGGATTCCCAGCACCTCAGTAAAAACAATGCCCTATTCTAATGAAGTTAATTTGAATGTGAAATTCCATAAATACAGAAACAACTGCTGGCTCTTTCCTGCTGACCTGGGGATGGGCTGCAGTGAGGGAAGGGCAATGAGATCTTGAGACCTTTCTCAGGTTTGAGGAGACAGAAAAACTCAGCAAATCATTACCAAGCCCAAGCAGAGTCATCTAAACCTCAGGGCAATGCTGGAACCACCAACACCATACTTCAATGCCTCTCCTAAAAAATCACCTGAAAACAAATGTTGTCCCTCAAACTTTTAATAGAGCAGGAGAAGAAAGTGGACTTTGCTGTCCTTGGATCACCAGCTCGCTGAGAGCTGACAAGTGCCTGAGGCAAGATCTGGGCTCCTCTGTTCTTCCCTCTTCTTTTATCCTTCCTTTTTCTTTTTTTTTTTTAAATTTTTGTTCTGTTTCTTCCCTGCCTTTGTGGCAGGCAAAGGCTGCTCCTGCTGCTCGAGGTGAAACCCTCAGCAGTGCCCTGGCCACCCAGTGAGTCCAGGCTGGAGCCTCGGGCACGGAGTGAGCCCCACACACAAACTCTCCCTGGCCCCCTGGACCCTCCATCCTTGGCCCTGCTCGTTTAATTCCAGAGCAACCCCCAAGCCAGGTCCTCTCCTCTGATCCAAAAGAGTGTGGGAATCCTGATTATTTCCAGTCTACTCCAAGGCACTTCTTGCTGTAAATCCTATGGACCAGGTGAGGTGAGGAACAGGAATGTTTTCCTTGCAGTCTGCAAGAATTTTACCTCTTTTCTGTTCTTTTCCCCTGTCTTCAAAAGACCTTCACAGATATTTTCCAGCACAGCTCTTGCAGCCACTTCCAGCCCCAAGCCCTAAAAAGAAACAACCATTTACTGGTAATGCCCCTCTATTAATCATGGTTCCTCCACCACAGCTCCGGGAAAACACAGGGAAAGAGGAGCCCGTGGCTTTGAAAAGCCATTTCCTGGCAGACTGGCAGTCTGGGCCACTGGAGAAAGCCACAGGGGTTTTATATCCACCCCAGTCTACTTCACCTTGCTCTGCTCCACGGGATAAATCTGCTTTTAGGAGAGGCAGCAGCTTCCTCGAGGCCTTGCAAGACCCCCTTGCAGTTCTGCAGCTCGCAGTGCCCTGCTGAGAGAAGCCCAGGCTGCACCTCTGGGTTACCTGGGCTGGGTTCTGGCTCTGCTGCACGGCTGCTGCAGGGAGGAGAGAGAACCCAGCCCGCTCCTCAGCCCTGGGCAGCGATGCTCGGGCAGGGGGTGATTTAAAAGGAGCAAACATCCTTCCCCCACCCAGCCAAACAACCCTCAGAGCCCTGTGCAAGAGTTCAGGTGCACATGAGTGCACCTCTTTCATCCCTCTTTGCTCTGTGGGGTTTAACTTCAATGAAAAAAAATAAATAAACAGTGGTGTATGATCACAATTCAAAGCTGGAAGAGTGGAACAATCAAAGTTCTTCGTTTTGTTTGATGCTAAAGCAGTGAAACATGAACTTCAAAACAATAAAGTTAATTCATAGCTTGAGCTGTCCACTATCCTATCCTTAAAAAACCCACAGTAAACCAAAACCCCAAAGCTTTTGTGTATATAAAAAATAGCCATTAACATCAATATTTTAACAAACATAAATGTAACCTTGATCTTAAAACTTTGTTTCTAGTTGCAGCTCCAGCACTGTAACCATAGAAATAATTCAATCCCCTCCTACTAAAACGTTGTTTGTCCTTGATTGTTATTTTTCTTAATTGAAATACTCAAGACACTTGGAAGCAAATTGCTTTGCAGCAAATACATTGCAGGAAAGTTGCTTCATTTTGTAACCTGCTGGTACACTATGTCCTACATTTTCCCAGTTTTCTGGGAAGCTCCTTAAAGGCATCTTTAATTTTTAACGACTCCCTGGAAATGTGAAACGGAAGGAAAGGCAGGTCACAATTTTGGGCATCCCATTTTTGACAGAGCTCTTTGAACCCTGCAGCTGCAATTGTGTACACAGAGTCTCTGTGACTTGCACTCTTATCTAACACCTCTTCAAAGCAGCCACTCCAATTCCAGGAGGGGTAACAAGTTATTTTAGCATTTTCCTATTTATAGTAACCTGTGACATCTGGAGCTGCCCTCCCTGCAGGGTTTGGGTTACCCTGATCCCACGTTAGGGCCACTCCTGCAGATGTTCTCACTTGCATCTGCTGCCCCAGAAGGGCCAAGGAGCCCCCAAATCCATGGAAAACCCCTGGCTCCATCCCAGCTGTGCAGTGGGAAGTGCTCACAGGGCCCTTCTGAGCTGTGGCTCCACTTGGCAGCTCGGCGTCACAGCAGAGCTGGGATGAAGTTCATTATTTGGATGAAGTTCAGTTCTGCCCCAGTCCCCAGGCACTGCTGAGGGAGGGTGGGACTGGCTGGAATCCCTGGCACCTCAGGAAGGGGAGAGAACACAGTGCTGGATGAGGCTGGGCAGTGTGGGAGCTCCAGCTGTGTCAGGGCTGGGGGATCCTCAAGGGCCTTAAATCCCCTTTATTTCAATGGATCCCTTGCACTCATTTGGGGCTGGGGGATCCTCAAGGGCCTTAAATCCCCTTTATTTCAATGGTTCCCTTTCACTCATTTCGGGCTGGCACGTTCATGATCAAATCTCCAGCCAGAAATTTTACAGATCTGCAGCCCAGATCAGGTCTCTGTCCAAGATCATCCCCTCCTCCTCGCCCTGCAAGGGATAAATTCCCTCCAAACCGGTGCCCAGGGGTCAGCTGGGCAGGGTATGCAGTGCTAATTGATGCCCTGCTGGGAGGGAGTCGGTCCAGCATTCCTGCAGCAGCTGGAAGTGGTCAATCCCCTCCCCTGCACAACGGGAGGGAGCCCCTGGCATCTCTCCAGGCTCTGGCACAGCAGCTCTTCCCTCCCTGTTTGATCCAGGGGCACTGGGGGCATTCCCTCGGTGCCCTCCCCAGCCCAGCCCAGCCCAGCCCAGCCCACTCTGGTTGCTGCTGTCTCAGGAGGAGATTCCCAGTCCTTTCTGAGAGCAGCAGGCCCTGGCAGCTCCTTGGAGAGCTCCCTTGGAGAGCATCCATCAGAGCTCCCTGAGCTCACCTCCCTCCTGGCAGAGCCTTCTCTGACACTCCCCAGCTCCTTTCTGTGGCATTGGATCACAGGTCTGAGAAATTCCAGCAGCCCTCTGAAAGCTGGGATCCCCAGGGCAGATAAAGAGGATCCCCAGGGCAGATAAAGAGGATCCCCAGGGCAGCTGAAGGGGATCCCCAGGGCAGCTGAAGGGGATCCCCAGGGCAGATAAAGAGGATCCCCAGGGCAGATAAAGAGGATCCCCAGGGCAGCTGAAGGGGATCCCCAGGGCAGCTGAAGGGGATCCCCAGGCATTAATCCCCTCGTGTGCCCCGTGGAAAACACCACGACCTGAGAGGTGTCCCGTGTGCCTCCCCCTGGGAACTGGGAGCTGTGGGAAGCTGGGAATGTGGGCAAGGCCACCCCACCCTGCTCCCCACAGCTCCAGCCCCTCCTGGCACCACCCTGCAGCACCCAGTGCCTCCACAGCCCTCCCAGTTCTGGGAGCTGTTCAGCTCGGCCTTCGGAGAGATTTGGTGTTGCACAGGATCCATCCCAGTAAAATCCCATTTCCCAGTGCAAAAATACCTCTGAGGAATGGACTCCCTGTCCCAGGGTGCTCCTCCTGGGCTGCCACCACGGCACAGGAGCGAGATCCTCCTCCCTGGCTTTAGGGGGTCCAGTCTGACTGCGTGGACAGCAAAGCCAGGCTCCAGCCCAGAGCAGAGCCCAGCTCCCACAGCCTTTGGTGATGGATGTGCAGCACAAGCCAGGCTGACAAACAGCTGGGAGGTGTTACCTGGTCTCTGACACATCCCAGTTCCCAGGGACTGCTGGGCCTGGGGGAACCCGACACCTGGCAGGCTGGAAACAGAACTTGGAGAAAAAGCAGCAAAAAGAGAGCTCTTCCAACATAAACCAACCTTCAAATCCTTGGGCAGCAGCTCGACCTCTTCATCCGCCACAGTTCCCATGTCTGCACTGGAGATATTGGATTTATTAGTTTGAACATGTTGACATTTCACCAGCATGAAATGGGCTTAACACTTCCAGCCCCTCCTGGGGAATTCACATGGCACCAGCTGTGAGAACACCATGGCTGCAGACAGAAATATTTGTTGCAATTCAGAGCATACATGACATTTTCTGTTTTCTCTCTCTACAAAGGTGAAATTCTCCTGGCCACACATGAAACAAAGCATCCTTTCCCTGGTCTTTCTGAAATAAAGAAAATCTCTTTATTCTCTTTTTCCTCTGGTTAAAGCCCACTGTGAAAAGAGTTATTAGTGTGCACCACTACATTCAAAATGGGAGCAACAAATAGGGAAAATTTTATACACACTGAAATATTTAAAATTGTTTAAATACAGTGAGTTTAAAACTCAGCATTTAACAACCTTTTCATGTATTTAACAGGCAACGAGGGGAGTTTTATATCAAAGTAACCATTTCCACCAGAAGAATCTCCAGCTGTTGGATGAGAAGTGTCTCAGCAAGACTTGTTTGAATATTCAAAGTGATCTGCAGAAGATCCCAGTATCACTAGAGATGGTACATGAATATCAGTGGATAATATGAGGTAATTACAGGGATTATCCCACCCCTGGGACAAAAAAAAAGCGAATTTCAAGCACTCTTTAATCTCACTGGGACAGGATGAACTTGATGATAACCATATTTTGTTCAAAAGAATTACTTGTACTAATTAAAGATGAAGGTGGCAGTTCGGAATCTATTCCTGACTGTCATTTCAGATGTCACATCAATCTATTCCACTGAGAAAATAACAATCCAAAAGCTCTCTCAGGCCCAGCAAGCCAAGCTGTGCTGTAAAATCACTTTTCCACTGTTGCTGCTCAGAGTTTTCTCCCAGGCACTCTGGTGAACCACGAGTGCCAACTCCACTGAACAGAGGGAAATGTATTTATTAGGCAAAATTACACCTGAACGTGGGCTCTGTGTGGCCCAGGGGGTCTGAGCACCTTGAAATTGCCATGGAATGTTCAGGAGCCAGCCTGGGAAACAGCAGGAGGAATTCCAAAACATTTCAGGTGTGCAAAGGTGCAAGTGCAGGGCACACACACCTGAGTCCTGGACACACTCACCCCTGAGTGCTGCACACCTCTGAGTGCTGCACATCCCTGAGTCCTGCACACATTCACACACCTGAGTCCTGCACACCCCTGAGTGCTGCACACACTCACAGCTGAGTCCTGGACACACTCACCTGAGTGCTGCACACTCCTCAGTCCTACACACACACACACACACCTGAGTCCTGCCCACACCTGAGTGCTGCACATACTCACCTGAGTGCTGCACATCCCTGAGTGCTGCACACATTCACTCACACACCTGAATCCTGCACACACCTGAGTGCTGCACACACTCATTCACTCACCTGAGTGCTGCACACACTCACCTGGGCACCTCAATAGTTTTGTGTCTCCCCGAGATATTCAAAGCAAGAAACATCCACAGCTGCAGGGAAGGATCCTTTTCCTTCCACCCACCTTTGCCTGGGCTGTTTTCCATAGTGGAACAAACTCCTGTTCCAGAAGCACTTTGTGGGAACAGCCTGGTGCTGAGTTGTGGCTTTATCCCCATTCCTGACGTGGGATGGGAATTCCCACAACTCACAGAACCTCCTGGGAATTCCTGCAGGAGCACAACAGGAGGAGGAGTGATTGCACCTGAGGACACTCTTCTGCAGAGGTCAAAGATTACAGGGGCCACCCTGTTCCCCAGGAACTCCTGAAAATACTGGCTGAGCCTTGGAATCCCAGCCCTCCCCAGGGCAGCAGAAGACCAAGGCAGATTTTTGTGCTAAAGGGAAAGGCTGCCTCGAGTTTTGGTGGCTTATCCATAGAAATAAATCCTCCCCCTGGCTGGGTGCCAGAGCAGTGCCTGGAGAGGCTGGTGGAGCACAGCCCCTGCCTGTGCCAGAGCTCAGAGCAGAGGCTCCTCCTGGGAGCTCGGTGGTGGGACAGGGCTGGGACAGGGAAGGGACAGGGACAGGGACAAGGCAGGGCAGGAGGATTTGGGATTTCCCCAGCCAAGTGCATCCATCTCCTCACCCTGCAATGTCACCCCAGCTCCCACTGAGAGCTCTGCTGGCAGCTCTTTGAACAAACCAAACAAACCCAAGGAAGCCCTCCAAGCAAGGAGCAGCTGCTGGAGCTGTTACCAATCCATTCCCCTTTCTTAACTCAAATCTAGATCATTTTTTCACAGACCAAATTCCCTCTTTTGTGAAGGACCAACAAGAGATTTGGCTCATTTTTTTGTTCTAATTGCATCCATCACATTTCAACAGCTGCCAGGCCAGGCTGGACAGGGCTTGGAGCAGCCTGGGGCAGTGGGAGGTGTCCCTGCCATGGCTGGGGGAGAACTGGGTGGGCTTTGAGGGCCCTTCCATCCCAAACCAGCCTGGGATTCTGGGATTCTGTTTGTAAGGTTTTTAAAAAGCTACCAAATAACCCCCAAATGTATTTGCACTGGATTCAAACAGTTCCTTTTGTTAGCACAGACAGCTGGAATAAATATGGACAGCCAGAGAAGTTGTGTGGGACAGAAAAAGCTAGTTCTTATTTGAGTGAAATAATAATAATAATAATAATAGTAATGAATTTGATTACCAGTAGTATATGAGCAATCCTTTTCCCTCCTCGAGTTCCCTGCCTCTTGTAAAAATGATTAAATGTATGATTTACTAGGCAGTATGTGGATTTAACTACCATTACCAAATGGCAGCCATGGTTTATGAGCAGTTAAAATGCAAATATTTGTTATCCCATCTCTCAGTGGGGTTCAGTTTTGCTGCACAGAGTCATCATTATGCTGCAGTACAATGTTTGTTATATCTTAGTTAGCAAAAAAACCAAAAACAAATCCTAAAATAACAAAAACCAACCACCAACCACTCATTTATTCAACTTTCCAACATTTATATTCATGTTTGAATTTAAAACTCACTTCCCATGAATATTCTTCATTACCTGTCTCCACAAAGGTTCTGCCTGATAAATTAATTGGCTTTGAAGAAAACAAATTCAAAGAAAGAGGAAAAAAAAAATCTAATTTGGGTTTTCCTTTTCCCCTGCTCCCACCCCAAATCCTCTCCTGCCCCTGAGGCCACTCACCTCTGACAGGGATATTTTATATTTCAGACCTTCTAATCCGCCTGGGGATGTGCTGATTTCCTGAGGTGGAGAGGGAAAACATCCTGAGGAGCTGAGCACACAGAATAGGGCAATTAAATGATTTTATGTCCTAATTCTGACACAATAACACAACAGTTATCAGCTAACATGATCTTTAAAGCTGCTTGATCCCTAAAGCTACTTGTAAAGCCTTTATTGAGCAGAATAAATCACCTCAAACTGAGCCACCTCCTTGTGCAGGCAGTGCCTGGGAGCATCCCTGTGTGATCAATCAGAAACGATTTTATTGATAACTCTGAGCACACTTTCTCCATTTGGGGCTCAAAAAATTTAACTCATACGAGAGAGTTCAAACATCTCTTGCAAATCAGTGCAAAGTCCAGGTCTAAAGGTCCAGCAGAGCCTTTGAACCAGAAGATGCTGTGTGAGAGGGGCCCGTGGGGCAGAGTCACGGGCAGAGGAGCTCGGCCCCCAGTGCTCCACACACCCCTCAGCAGGCCGAAAATGAAGGGGTTTAACGGGAAATTCCTGCCCTGGAGTCCCGTCCCGAGGGCACCTGCAGGGCTGGGATGTTCTGCCCCACACAAACCCTGGACCCCGCGAAAGGAAACACGAGAGGAACCTGCAGGGAGGGGATGGTGCTCAGGTGTCCCAGAGCGCTGCCCAGGGCAGGACACTCCTCAGGGGCTGGCAGAAACGGGGCTGAGAATCCCTCCGTGCTCTAAAAGGAGGAAAAGCAGAGGGGAGATGTCCCCCCTCCCTCCCGAGCGCTGCAGGACGGAGCATCCCTGACGGTCTGAGCGGGCGGCAGCCCCGCCTGCTCCCTGGAAAAGAGGAATTAAACCTCTCCGCAGCCAGGACGGAGCTTTGGCTCACACCTCCCAAAACCGCCCCTCCCCGGCTGCCCCGTGGTGCCGGGAGGCAAAAACCCGCAGTGACAAATGGGGACAGGAGCGGGACAGTCCTCAGGGTGGGGACAGGAATCCTCTGTGCAGCCTCTGCTGCCAAAACAACCGGGATTTTAATCCACACACAGAGCCCGGGGAGAGGCTCCCATGCAGAGAACTTCTGCATTGACAACATCTATATCACATACCTTGGATTCCATGGATATTGGGTTTGGGTGGAAATATTTGGTTGTGCAGAACTGTCATGGTTTTGGCACCTTTTTCCCCTCAGGAGATTCCCCAAAATCTAAAAGGAAATTAAATAGTTACAGCATTGAAAGCAGACACAATCCTTTATTTATTGCATCTCTGTCTATGACACTTCCAGTTCTAATTAATTCCACTTAACATTTAAACATCCTATATATCTATAAACGTGAGGTTAACTCAAGATGGATGTTTAACAAGTATTTACAATAAATTGAACACATTACAATAATGTATTTATTACTAAAGTGCAGAGCCTGCTTGGAATTCAGCCCAATTTCTGCAGGTTCCACCCATGAAATGCACCAGAAATGGGGCCTTTCCAACCCAATCCATCCCTCTCCCAGGAAAAGCAGGTTTGAAGCAAGAATTCAAAATGCAGCAGTGTTTTTTAGGATTAAATATCTGATGGTTTTATGCCTAAGGTGGGATGGGAGGAGGAGGGAAGGAGAGTCCACAGATCTGGAGCTGTTGGTTTGCAAACACATGAAAAGGCCTTTAAATCCTGTTCCTGGAAGGGTTGGTAGCCAGCATTCCAGCTGGCTGGAGCTGTGCCTGGAATGGATATTTCTTAATGACTCTTTTAAGCAACAGCCCTGAAAGACTCAAAACTCATCTGGAGAGCAGTGAATTGGGAGTTTTACCCAAAGCCTATCAAAGACTCCCAGCACAAGCACAGTAAGTGGCACATTTAGTTCAGATTATTTATTTCCCCCTACACTAAATACACTTTCCATAACCAAAGAACTATTAGATCACTCTATTCTTTCAAGGGATATTTTGTTTGCTAACTTAAATGTGTTGTTGTCTTGCACAAAATCCCTGGGTTTGGTACATTTTGCTCTTTATTATACTAATTTACATTATTCCCTGTGGAAATGGCTTTAATTTGATGAACAGATGCAACAGGGCTTGGAAATGAGTGAAGGACACAGACCCAGAAAAGGGTCCCAAAACTTCCTAGAGTGGATGGCAAGAAAAGGCCACATTGGCACCTCAGAAAATAAAATATTTAAGGTAACTTTCTTTCCTTTCTTTCTTTCATTTGCTATTTAGCTTTACCTGGATAAAGGTGGTGCAGTGAGACTGAGGAAAACTCACTCCCTGACACTTCTCCAGGAGTGGTAAGAACCATCCACTTCTGGAATGAATCTTCCCTTCCTTCTGTAATAATTAACTCCTGGGGACCAAACACATCTTTCAGCCTGGTCTAGGAAGAGAAAAAGGAAAAGGAAAAGGAAGCAGTGCATTTTTCCATAAAAGAAGAGCTAACACTGGCAGGTTTGGGTTGCAGCTGGGCTCAGACTGAGGAGAGCCAGAGCATCAGGCTAAGCAACAGCTCCTTGCACACACAGAGTTTGGATTGACCCCAGTCCCAGGTGTGAGAGCACTCCCTGAAGGGCTGGACTGGATTTATACCAAGGCTGTTCCAAGGAAAAGCACACAAATTCCCAGATGTGCTGGAAGGAGACCTCGAGTGCAGAAATAGCTCCATGAATCACTCCTGGCTCCCCATCCAGCGCTGCCCTCTTGATCCCTGAGCTTTTCCTACAGGACAGAGGTCTGAGCTCCAGCTCCTGGCCTGCCTTGGCTGCAGGAGGGTGGCAGAGGTTAAGGATCCCTGGAATTTTCTGTAATTGTCTTTCTGGGTCAGGACCAAGGTGCAGCAGTAGGGGCAGTGAACCCAGCAGTTCTGAGCTAAGTGGAGCACTAAAAGAGAGGCCAAAGGCTGGGAAATCCCAGCACTGCCATGGCTGGGGGCAGGGAGAGCCCAGAGCTCTGCAGCCTTCTTTTAATTACTCCTTAATTACTGCCCCAAGGCCTCCTCTGCACCTCCCTGCAAACAGACTCCTCTCCTTCTCCCTGCTCCAGGAGAGACATTTCATCATTGCATGACAGCCAAGGAGAAGCACAAACAGTTGAGTCAAAGAGGACATTGCCCATTTTCTGTGGTGAATTTGTCCCTGAGGACTGGGGGCACTGGATGGACACAAGGCCTGAGTGCTTTAAGGGGCTCCTACACAAAGCAAATAAAGAATCCCAGACTTGTTTGGGTGGGAAGGGACCTCAAAGCCCCTCCAGTTCCCCCTGCCATGGCAGGGACACCTCCCACTGTCCCAGGCTGCTCCAAGCCCCATCCAGCCTGGCCTGGGCACTGCCAGGGATCCAGGGGCAGCCACAGCTGCCTCTGGGCACCCTGTGCCAGGGCCTCCCACCCTCCCAGGGAAGGATTGATCCCCAATATCCAAACCTCTGTAACCAAAGTTCCCATAACTAAATGCATACATAAACCAGGGTGCTCAAAGTGGTTGGGAAGCGTGGTGTTTTTAATGGAAACTTCAGTGTGTGGTCACACCAAACAAAATGAGAATTGAAACCAAAATGTCTCCACATCAAGCACGGGAATAATGTTCAACTAAAAGCTTTTGTGTGCTTGTTTTGGGATAAGTGAAAACCTGACATCCCAATTTCCAATGAACATCACAGGTATGCACTTTAAATCCCTTTTACACTTCCCCTGCACTTGCAAACTCACCCTGAGGAATCTGAAACAGTCTGTAGTAACTGCAGCTTAAAGAGAGGGAGACAGGCAAGGGCAAACTCAAACATTAGAGGTAGCAGAGCCTTAATAAAAGAGTGATACAGATGGCAAAAGTCATTTCAGGAAATCACCTGAACTTTGCAGAAGGGGCCTGCTGGAGCTGCAGCCAGAAGATATTTAAATTAAAAGGGAACTGTCCTGGGTGTTACTGGACAGTACACAGTAAGTGTTCATCCCCATTCAACCATAAATATCCATTCACACAAAGTGCTGGGATAATTGACAGAAAATGCATTTTCCCACTGCAAAACAGTCCCATCCATCAATGCTCTTAGGAGTCACCTCCCATGGACAAGCTGGTTCCCACCTCATTGCTCTGGGGCACCTGGATTTGTCCTGAGGTGGGGCAGGGGACACCCAACCCTGCCAAAGCCAGGGCACAGCTGTGGCTGTCACCCTCTGCTGAGCTGCAGAACTGGAACTGGGGCATCTGAGGGGCCACAGCAAGGTCACAGGTCAAACTCAGTAACTCTGAAGAAAAAGAATTAAAAAAAAAATACAAAAATGTTTAAAAAATCTTTATATCTTCAGCTCCCTCCAACCCTCAGTTTCTGCCAGCCAGCTTATTCAGGCACGATTTCTTTCTTGGTTTCATTCCAAAGCAGCACAGAAATGGCTTTTACCTGCAGAGAAAATGAAAACCTTCCAGCGAAGGTTTGGGACACATTTACTGCAGGAGCTGCGTCTGTGCCGGGGGCCCGGGATCGTTTCCTTCCCTTTTTGATGCAGGAAAGATCCGGCTCCGGGCAGGAATTTTGCTGTCCGTGGTGCTGAGAGCAGCGAGGAGCGGCGGGGATTCGGGGGTGTAACCCTGCTCGGCAGGGTCAGGGGTGTGGTGCCTGGACCCCAGAGATCACAGGGGGATAATTGATAAATAAATGTATTAAAGCTCTGCATGTCTTAACCAGGATCCAGCTGGGCAACTCTGTAATGCATTCAAGAGAAACGTGGGGAAGAGAGAATGTTAATCAGGGTAATCCCTATCAGAGGGGTGTAAAACATCCTTCTATCTGTCAAAAACACTGAGGTGTCAGCAGCCTAAAAATAATAAAGACAGATCTCAGTTTCTGTCAAATCAGACTGACACAAAAAACTTGAATATCAGTGTAAAAGGGGGGGGAAATCAATGTCAATCCATTTCTCCACTCAAAAGCAACAATCTAACAAGACAATTTGAGCTTTAGCATGAAAATGATTACTGAGAGTTCTTTAAATGTGTTCTGCAAGAAACTGAACCGAAGGGATTCACTTCAAAACTGCCACTTTCCTAACTGAGATTTCCATGAGTCCTCTGTTATTTCCAGAGACAGCAAGCACAAACCAGCCATGGATCCTGCAGCTCCCGTTGCTTCCCCTTTACAGAGGAAAGCCAGAGTGACTGGAATGGATGCAAATTAGGGAGGTTTCTCCCCTGGGCTGAGTAACTCCCGGGGCCACTGCAATTTCCACCATTCCCAGTTGCCAGCTGTGGCCTTTGGGCAGGGAGGGTGTTTTCCCCCTCAATCACAGCTCAAGCCTCATCAGGCTGATTCTGCAGAGCTGCTGGAGGAAGGCAGGCACCACCAGGGGACATTCCCCTCATTTAGCATCCGGGGAAGCCCAGCAGAGCTCGGCCCCAAAGGATGAGCCCCGTTTTTAAACTCCCCCTGAGCCTCAGTGACACAGCCAAGGTGCCACAGCAACAAACACAGCAGGAGAAGCGGCGAGGGAAGGGCAGCAGCTCGGCCCTGCTGACAGGGGAGGATGCAGGAGATGCCTCTTCATGTCCTGGGCTGGGTCTGGTCCCAGCAGCCCCAGCTCCTGCTGTGCTGGTGGTTCCAAAGGGATCCTGGCTGCTCCTGCACGTCCCAGGGACTGGGCACGGGGGCACATTCAGCCCTGGGGGCACACTCAGCCCTGGGAAGGGAGTGCACACTCACTCAGCCCTGGGGTGCACACTCAGCCCCTCCCCTCCAGCAGCCTCGGTCTCTCCTGCCAGGAGCATCCCCTGAGCACAGGCAGAGCTTTGGGTGGTCCAAGCCCTGCCCTGCCCTCCCTCCAAAGGCTCTGGGCTGCTCAGCCCTGCCCTCTGCACAACCCAGGGGCTCTGCCCAAAGGCTGGGGAGGGGCTGAGTGTGTTTCAGAAGCTTTGACCTCACCTGGGGAGCACCTCGGGCTGCCCTGCCTGGCTCTGGGCAGAGCACGGAGCACAGCAGTGGGATCGCAGCCTCGGCAGCCCCATGGCTCCAAACACAAATTTGGGCTGAAGAAAGCTCAAGGATGTTAAAAAATAAGAGACAGGGTGTTACTGATGGGGCAAGCCAAGAGCTGAAGGGCAAAGGTGCTTCTGCACTTGGCTCAAATCAATATCAGCTGCTCAGAACCTGCTCCTGCTGCCTCTGCCTCAGCTCCTCCTGGAACCCCCCACAGCCCCCAGGCTGAGGGGGCAATTCTCAGTGGGCCTCACTGAGCTCAAAGTTGGATTTTATCTCACTGACACACTGTGATCCTTCATAATCATCGGGCTACAATAATTTCCTTTGGCAGCTGGAAAGGAGTTTGTACATAATAACATGAAACAGAAATGGGATCTTTAACTGGATTGTGGAAAAAGCTGTAAAAATGCTATTAAATGATTTTTAAAAAAATAAACCAGTAAAGTTCATACCATGAAGGAGCCTTTTCAGGCAGGACTCTGGTTTTGGCTTTAGCTTTGTGGAAATACAATTCAGTTGAGCTTGGTCCCCTCAGAGGGGCCAGCCCCAAGTGCTGACCCAGCCCCGGGTGTGAGCCCAAGCCCTGGAAGCTGAAGGCAAAAGCTGCTCCATTGTTTGATTCCCTCAAGTAGCAAACAAGTTAAACCCACAAGGTATCCTTTATGCAGCCACAGTCAGGGGGAAGCAAAGGGAAATTCAGAATAAACCACTCACAGCCCATGCACTTCTGCTCCAGCCAGAGAAATCACTCTGGATCCTCCAGGCAAGGAGGAAAATGAAAATTACACCCAGTTAGCAACTGAAAGATCTCTTTAATTGCTTTGTGGCTAAAAGCAGAGCTTGGCACAGCCCAGCAGAATCCTTCAGGTGCTTCAGGTGGAAAAGCAGCCCCGTGAAAAGGTCAGCAGCTCCTCACACACCCCATCAACTCCCATCCAGCTCAAGAGAAAAGCAGCAAAACCCATCCTGCCCCCAGCAGATTCCCTCTGGATTCCCAGAGGATGAGGACTGGGATGCTCCATATGCACACAAACAGGAGCAACAGAGAGAAACTCACTCACTCCATTACTGAATTTTCACATCTCATTTTTTCACCCTGTAGAACGTTGAGATTTAAGCCATTTTGCATTGCCAGGCTGCCCTGAGTGGTTTCAATGATTTATTTTTGACCATGGAAGGAATGGATTGCTTGTTTCCACATGCACTGTCCAAGCATTAGGGAGGTGCATCCATGAAGCCTGAACCATGAAATTCAAAGTCCATTGGAAAACCAGTCCAGATGTATTTTTTTTTAAGATCAAAATACTACATCACCAAAAAAAGCTCATTAAATATCTGCTATATATACAGTTAAAATATTCTAACCAAGATGCCTGAATTTTGAAATTTTACAATAAGTGAATTTCAAACCAGAAACCAAAAGCATTTCCTGCCCACAGCCCCAGATTCCACGAGTTACATAAGGTGAAATGAGCACTGGGCCAATGCTTAGTGGACTTTTCTCCTTCAGCTACACTGGCTGTGTAAAACAGAGACGTGGCTGGAGAGCTGGGAATAATTCTGATGTGAAATGTCAGGCTGGACCAAGCCCCAGCTTACAGGCCCTGCTCCAAAGGTGGTTTCAATGGCAAAATAAACCATTTCTGGGTTATTTTGCCCAGCTGAACTCTGCTCTCTGTTAGAGCCGTGGGGGTCCTGTGGGGCTCTCAGAGCCTCTCCCAGTTTGGGGACAAAACAACGCTGGAGCCATGGATAAACAGAGCCTTGGTGCTGTGCTGAGCCAACAGCAAGGAGAGGAAATTGCAGACATATCACTCCTGACAGGGCTAAGCAAGAGGTGATACAGATAAGTGGGGCTGGAATAAAATATGATTAAAGCAGTCTTTCCCATTCCGTTTTGATTTAAGAGTACAAAGTGCAAACTATTCATCTTCTGTCTAGAGGCAGTAAATCAAGTGATAAGAGAAGTGAAATGTAAGTGGGGTGCCAGGCAAAGCAAATCCCCACGTGCCAGTGCACTGCCTGTGGAGAGGAGGAGCGACCCGAGGCACCATCAGCACGACAATTATCGACAACCACAACACCCCGGGAGGGAGGAAAAGGGGAAACACCGCCAGGGCTCACACGGCTCGGGCCCCAGGGCGGGTTCACCGCTCAGTTTGCTTTTGGCAGAGAATTGAGGTGTTTTAAGGAGGAGCAGAGGCTCTGCTGAGAAACCTCGAGGGACCCTGGGGCTCTGGAGGAGGGAACACACCAGCAGCTTCTCTGCAGTGCTGTGAATTGGTTATAACCAAGGCTTGTTTCCACTTACTGCGGGTTTGAAGGATGGTGATTGTCCTCCTCAAAGGTGGAATCCATCCCTGCACGGAGGCTGAGCCCAGGGGGCATCACCAGCAGGGGAAGGACCCAGCCCAGTTCCCATTTCTCACTGCAAAAATAAGGGAGAAAGGGGAAAAAAACCACAAGCAAAGCACCTGTTTGATTCAGCTGTAATTCCCAAAGAATTAATAAAACAACCTGAGTCTAAAAAGAAATGGAGAATCCAAATCCTAACCCACACTTCCTTCCAAACCCTTGGCTTTCTCATGTTCAGTTGCACATGACTTGGCTTTTTTTGTGTGATAGACAATCTAATCACAAAGGTTTTGCCAAAACTGGTGGATTTTCACCAAGACCACATTGCCATTCACAGCCACAGCCTGGCACAGCCCTCAGGTCCTAAGGCAGGGAGTGCCAAGGGTGGCTTCACCCTCATTAAAGCACCATCCACAGTGGCACACAAAGCCTCTTAAATTCAGCAAACATCCCTCCCCAGCCCCACCCCCATCTCTCTCCTCTTCCTCTGAGAGTATTTGAGGAAGGGAATTCAATGGAAAAGTCCAGATGCAGCAGGTATTCCCTCCTAAAAATCCTGATTCCATTCAAACTTCATCCTGCAGACATTCCCAAACCAGCCCTGGGCTGCTCAGGGCCAAGCAGCACCACAGATTTCAAATATGCAGCAGGAGGAGGTCTCAGTATTTTAAATTAAATCATTAGTCTGAGGTTAAAATGTAATATTGAGCTGCTGAGGATCAGACTATGGAGCCTCCCGAGGCAGGATCAATGTGGCAGCCAGGAAGGGATGGAGCTGTGAACCACAATTGGCATTCTTTAGAGAAGTAGCAGAGCACAAGGAGCTAGAAACGAGCTGAATGGGTGAAATGAAGGGGATAATACTGCATTTTTCACAAAAGCCTACAAGCAGATTAGTTGCCAGCACCAGCTCCATTCTTGCAGCAGGATGGTTTGGTAATTATTTCATTCTTCACCAATCTTGTAAATGAGTAATAATAATGAGAATCCCTGCCCTGCCTCACCTCTGCTGCACAATTAACAACACATTTTGCCTGTACAACAGCCAAATTCTGTGTGGGACTGGGGTTGATGGGATGAGGCTGCATCCCCAACAGGGCTTGGGGTAATTCCTCAGGGCTGGAATTTCTTGACATGCAAAGCCACTTTATCACTGGGAATAAAAGGGGCATAAAAGTGATTCCCAGCCAAGAAATTTTTCCTAAGACAAGATACAAAATACCCTTCATTAACTGTATTGGACCTTAAACCTTAAAGCTTGAGGGACTTTGCCCCAACACGAGATCCTGGCACTGCCAGGGCCAGGCAGAGGAGCAGCCACCCCTGTCCAAGCACTGCACTACTCTGGACACAACACATCCTTCTTGCAGTGGCATTTTGCAGCTGAGGTGGAGTTTTGCTGAGTTTGCAAGCCTGGCAAGGCCAGCAAACCCTCTTCAGGTTTATAAACCCCGTGTCATTTGCACACCAGCTCTGTGGAAAAAGTATTACCTGCTGTTTCAATAATGTCAGCAGTTACAGGGAAGGGGAAGAGAGAGCAGGGAAGGAATCAAAGTATAAGCATATCTGAGCCTGCCTGATTTAGCTTAAACCTCCACTTCTACTGGAGGAAACAGTATTAGGGTGGATTGGAAAGTGGCTGCACCAGAGCTGAGTTTGGAGGCTCCTCTGCTCCTCACAAAGCCACTTACACAGGGAAAATGAATCAGTTCCACCAAATTGCCATCCAGGTGAGGACCCTGGGTCACAGCTGGAGCTTTCACCAGAGGCTGGGCATCTGCAGATCACAGACACAGCAAAGGGAGATGATTTAAGGGCATTAAGAGCTGCAGCACCTGTGAAAGCCCAGCTCACACTGCACATTTATACAGAAGAGCTTCTCGTGTCACTTCACTTTCCAGCAGGGCCCAGCCTGTACCTGGGTCATTCCCAGGGGCACTGTGGAACCAAAGGGTTCTGTGCATCACAGAGTCCTCTTCCTCAGGGCTCCTCTTCCTCAGGGCCCCTCTGCTGCAGATGGGTGGGCACAGCAGCAAGGACAGCAACAATCCTGTCCCTGCACTCTCCCGGGCGGTGCCTACCCAGAAACACCTCCCCGCCCCTTTGGCAGCTCCTCACTGCCCTGAGGGGATCGATTGCAGCATCCCCAGGCAAGGCGGCTCCAGCTCCCCCCGCCAGTCCCAGCCCAGCGGCCGGGTGCTAAGCCGGGTGCTAAGGCAGGTTTAGCAGCCCGAGGTTGGAGCGCGGTGAGAGGCAGGCTCAGCCTCGGCAGCTCTGCAGCTCTGGGCGAGGATTTCTCACGGAGGCTGAGCTGGGAGTTCGCTCGGTTTTCCAGGGGTAACGGGAGCCGGTTCTGCGCAGCGGAGCGTGTGGGAGCGGTGCAGAGGGATGGGATGGTGGGAGCTGCGGACACAGGGACCCGCACGGAGCCGGGAGCCAGCCCTGCCCCTGGGCACGGCCGCGGGGAGCTTCCCGGAGGCATCCCAACATCTGCACAGCTCCCAGAACCCGAGCGGAGCCCTGGCCGGGCGGGCCAAGAGAACGCGCGTTACCTGCGCTGGAACCGCCCCGGCACCGGCGAGGGGACCCGGGGCTTCGGCTGCTGCAGCCAGCCGGGGGACAGAGCCCAGATATCGGTGT
>VZRX01012099.1:0-16170 GCA_013398075.1 Notiomystis cincta
TGTCATAGAATAACCCCAAGACAAGTACCCAAGTTTCATAGGACTGGTGCCAAACTGACCCCACATGGGGAGCAGTTAAGCAAGTTGTACCAAAACATGCATGAAATAAACTGAGAAAATGGACATATTCTTTTTTCTTCCATGATTCTTTGCCAGAAATTGCTCTTACATAATTTCAAGCTTTAAGAACAATATTCGATAGAAACATTTTATTTTTGACTGTGGTTTTTTCCTGATTGACAACTCTGCTTTTAAAGTGCTGTTTAAGTAGGCTTAAGAAAGCATATACTTTCCTAAATTTCCTAACATCTTACCTATCCATAGGGCTGTATCTCTTACCCTTTTATGTTTACAATGCTGTTTTGACATGTAATCCATTTTCCTTTTTATGTCTTATTCTTCTTGAGAAATAAGGTCTATGAAAAGGCTTTTCTTTCACTCCTGTGTTTCTCACACTTCAGTCTGTGTCTCTCCTCGGAGGAGCCCTGGAGGAGCTGGTTTTGTGGCATGTTCCAAGTGGTGTCCTTTCTGATGGAGGGATCTGTTCAGAACTCAGTGCTTCATTTCAGTTGTTCTGCTATGAATTCATGCTTGTAAAAACATGGATTTCCTGCTGGCTTGCAGGCTGAAATTTTCATATTCCCTCCTGTGCAAACCTAAGGGATGACATTAAAGCTTTGTCTGAATGATAAGTTATTCTGCTGCAGAGCTCAAGGCCTGCAGACCACAGCCTCAGCCAGGATACAGTGGCATAGATCTATTTGAAGTCAATGGAGCTGTGACATTTCACATCAGGTGGAAATCTCTCTTGTGAGTTTTAACTGTTGTGTATTTCTTCGTGCCTTGTTAGTATCTCTCATGGAGTGGGAAGCAGACCCATCAGAAGTGGTAATTTTATACTCTGAGTAAGATATTACCCAGTGTGAGTTGGAGTATTTTGTTAAAGGAAAGGAGGAAGATAAATATTGCCCAAAGTGCTTCTGTTCCCTTATGAATTCATCCAGTGTACAGATGTTGGTCAGGGATGTCATGAGACATGCTTTATAACTAATAATGATTTTCCCAGGCGCAGACTGAGATGACAGTTAAGTTTCTATTTCTAATCCTTTGCATTAATATTGGCTGTGCAAATGTATCTGTGCAAAATTGGCAAGGTTCTTTTTCTTTTCTTTTAATCCATTGAGTTTTGATTTCAGTGTCCATGTTAATTTATGTCTAAGAGCAGCAGGTGTGGATGTCCTTGGGAATGGGAGAACTCCAGGTTTCTTGTGATGCCTCAGTGACCCTCCTTTGATTTGCTAAGTTCATCCTCTGTACTACCTTTTAAATAATACATTTACATTTTTCTCCCCTCTGTATGATTGTACACAGGGGTAAACAGATGTAAGAAAGTCCTGCAGCTTTCTCTGTAGTGCTTCTGGCTCAGGAAATTTGCAAGAGGTGTTTAAGTGTGTGATGTTTGTAGATGTGTAGAGTTTTCCAGACAGCTTGCTGCCCTGTATTAGGGCCAGGGACAAGAAAATAAGCCTGAAGGAAAGAGAGATAATGCAAACTAACAAGAATTTTCTAGTCTTCCTACTTGCTTCTATGGTTTGCTCACCCTCTCTTGCTCTCAGCTGGGCAGAAGAGAGGGGGAAGAAAAATTAATGAAGGGCTCATGAGTTGAGATGAGGACTGGGAGAAAACACTCTAAGGGCAAAGCAGTTTAAATTTAAAAGTATAAAGTAAATTTATTATTAACAGAGTCAGAGGAGGATAAGTAAAATAAGCTTTTAAAACACTTTTTTTCCCCAACCCCCTCCCTCCTTACCACTGACAGTGCAGGAGACAGAGTGTGGGGATCTTGTCAGTTTGTCACTCGAGATTTTCTTCTGTTTGCTCAGGGAGAGGAATCTTGTCTCTGCTGTGCTGTGGGGTCCCTCCCATGGGCAAACAGTCTTACCATAACTGTTGTGGCATGGGTCACTCATCCACAGGGTGCAGTCCTCTAAGGATAGGCTGCTCCAGTTTGGCAGCAAGGGCTCTCTATCTCTGGAAGCAGGGGCTCTCTCTCTATTCAGGTTTCCCACTAGATCATGACTTTCTCTGGCGTCCACCTGCCATGGTGTGACCACTTTTCCCACAGGCTGTGAGTGGATCTCTCCCTGTGGACTTCATGCATGACAAGGGGACAGTTTGTTTTACCATGGTCCTCACCACAGCTTGCAGAGGAATCTTGGCTCTGACGCTTGAAGCACCTTCTCCCACTCCTTTTTTCCACTGCCCTTGGTGCTGCCATGCTGTTTTTCCTCACATGTCCTCACTGCCTTCTCTTCTCTGACTGGAAGAAAAACTGCTGTTTGTAGGTACCATTGTCAAAAAGCTCCACTCATCCAAAGATTCCTGCAGGACCCCACAGCGCTGAGTGGTTGATCTCTTCTGGGTTCCATGCTGGGGAGTCGCTTTCCATGTTTCCAGCTCACCACACTGGGAATGGCCCCTGGTGGCAGCTGCCTCGCCAGCCCTGGAAAAAAAGTGTGAGAGTGCAGTTTTGAATTATTTTCTTTAAAATGGCATCACAGAGGTGTTACCAACCTCTCTAACTGGGCCAGCAGCATGTCCATCTCCAGAGCTGTCAGAGATTGGCTCTGTTGGACATGGTAGAAGCTTCTAGCAGCTTCTCACAGAAGCTACCCTCCCACTACCAAAAACCAGACTGTGCCAAGTCAGTCTTTCTAAAAACAATATAGATTTTTTTACTACTTCATATAATAAATAAGCTTGTGTATGTTGCAGAGATATGTGTTATTACTTATATTGAAGAGAGAGGAAGAGATTTCCTAAACAGGAAATATAATGAAGTAGAACTTCTCAAATATAACTACCTGGCTGGTACTGCCTGGACCAAATAAATCTGTGCCCTAGATCAAGGGAGGAGACAACTCTATGGCCCCATGATCATGATGTGATCTGACACACCGTGGTGTCAGTGCAGGAGTAATGCTGCACAAAACATTGCTAATGGGGGATAAAGACAAGCACAGAAAAATACAGAAAATTATACACTTAAAAATGGTGATTAATATTTTTTGCTGTGAATTTACTTTAGTGAGTGTATAAAAGAAATATATGGTAAAGGAAAAATGAGACCATTATAAATTTCATATTGTTGTGTTTTGACACACACAAGAATCTACATTAGTTATTCAGGGTGCATATAATACTCAGAATAGGTGGCAATAAACCAAGCCATCTACTTTGAAACTGTACAGTAGTTTGGACTCATTCTACCAAAAGGCTTTCTTGATTGTATAATGCTCCTTTGCATACAAATAAGATTAAGGTCCTGATTCTTTGGTTTGGCCATCAGGAGTTGGTGTGTGTGTGAAATGTAAGTTATTCCTTATCACAAACTGTCATTTTTAAGGTATACCTAAAGCTGTCCAACTTTTATTGAAGGTTTTAATATCTTTTTAAAAAATATTTAAATGCTGCAAGAACAACATATCCTGTTGCTGGGATCATCAGGGCAATAAAGAGAGATTCACTGAGTTGGTTCTGTCTCCAGGCCCTCCACCCATTATGACTTTTTGTGATATCAGCAGTGATGAAAGTGAGCAACTTGACTGCCGAAAAACCAAAATTATGCTACTTTGGCCAGTTCAAGTATTCTCGGTCTGTTAATTATATGATCAAAGAGGCTATGATTCGAAGAGATTAAGTGAGATTAAGGAGGCATGAATAAGAAAACTTCATCAGCACAGAGGCCATGTGGCTATGTGATTAAGTCATTGATACCTAGGCAGATTTAATTAGCGCAAGAATATATCAAGTGCCAGAGGAGAATCAAGAAGAATTTCTGAGCTTTTCTCTACATGGAACAAATATATTCTGAGACAAGACAAGAAGTGCTTTAGTCTGTCATCTGAGGACATTTTTTTTTGCCTCTGTATTGACGCTGTAAAATTCATGGAGGTATATTCTTATTTCTGCCATGACCTTGTATGTATTAATTTCTGAATAGTATTTCTGATTCTAGAACAGTATAGACGTTCAGGACCTTGCATGAAGACTGAATTTGTCATCAGAAAACATACACATCAAAAGAGATTTAAAAGTAGAGAATAACTGTGAGCAGAGCCAGTATTTTTATTTAGGATAACAGTTGCTCTACTCAGAATGAACCACTACTGCAAGACTAGCTGTCAGCTTCTAAGCAGCACTAGTCCAGTAAACTGTGTTTTGAGGAGAACCTCTTGGCTCAATTTCCTTTTTTTCTTGTGCTCTTTGCATTGGCATGAATAACCAACCCCATACCATGTTGCTTTCTCACATTCCAGTTATACCTCTCAGTTTCCTCCCATACAGGTCACCTTTCCTGTACTCTGCCCTTTTTTCTCACATCTTTTTCTAGGGTGATTCTTTGTCTTTTTTGCTCTGCTGCATACGATGGCACCCTCTCAAATGCTGACATGGTTGTTCTCAGCCAGTTTCCTCTCTCTGTGAAATGTTTGCTGCTCTGTGTAAGAGCTTTGTTTCTCTGTCTGAAGCCATTTGCTTAGATGGCTCCAAGAAATGCTGTAGGCCATCTTCTGCAGGAGATGATTTGCTTTCTCCTGGAGACAAAAAAAGAGAAGGATCTGGCTGCTTGGAGCTGCCATCTTGTGCTGTGCTGAGTGGGTAGGGAAGGTAAGAGGAAACTGGCAGCCACAATGGAGCTTTTCTTGCAGCAGGAGAGGCTTGCTCACAAGGGGCTATGCATAACTGGGCTTACATGTACAGGGAGATTGGAAACACAGCAGTGATGTTCTTCCAAAGGAAATCTGCCAAAAGATTCTTAGTCAGAAGGACTGTGTGTCGTAACCCCAAGAGATGATCCAAGATCCATTTCCTTTTAGCACCTGCAAAGCTAAAGCTTAGGGAATTGTTCAGCTCTTTGTGTCAACATATGACCCCCAGCCTCGGAGCTCGTGTTCGGTACGTGCCTTGCTTAGTACATTTTCCCCCACTGAAACCTGTTCGTGCTAAGCATGGTTCTGTGGCAGGAGCTGTGCTTCACTGCTGACAGATATTTTTGACTGGGTTGGCACTAGAAGCGACAAAACTGATTTCTGTAATTGATTAACTGGCTGGTAATCGTGAGTTCTTTTGATACTGGCAATTATAAATTTGAGAATCTTTAGACTAGATCCTAATGCTGTTTGTGAAGTATTGCTTTGACAGTAAAATTTCTGCTGGCATCTGTTGTGTGTTTCGTCTCCTCAGCTCTTTAATGTCAAAGCCTGTGAATGGTGCTGCCTATGTGCACTTGTGAACAGCAGCTGAACAGAACAGAGCTCTTAGCGAGCACCTGCTGGTTTGTTTCAATCCTTACTGCTATTTTCAACTCCTGTCATTCACAGGGCTTTTAATTGTTATTTGTAGTAGAATGAAAATAATAATAATAATAANAAATCAGATGATGGAACACTTGTTAAAAGTGCATTAGTGCTGTTCCTGGGAGGGAACATCGACATATAGAAAAGCTCAATCACAATTTAAAAGTTGTCAATTTGCACATGTCAATGTATCCATTTAAACTTCCACTCTGGTAATTGACTGATTTACTGATTCTATTTATTTATTTATTTATGTGCATTTTGCAAGGACAGTAAGAATGGGAGGGAGTCCCAGCAGGAACAGGCAGTGCATCCCTAGTTCAGCTGACTGTAGCTGGAATAGCCACCTGCCCCAACTTCCCTGCATAGGATAAATTTGCCTATCTCCGTTAGCAAAAGTTGGGCATTTTTCACAGTGTATATAATGATGAAAGCAGTCTTTTTCTTGTTGAGGTTTTTGTAAGTGTTACTAAGAACACCACTAAAATGTGTAAAATGTTCCTTTCTTACCTGCTCACGTTCTGTGTAACAAGATGAAAGATATTTACCTATGGATATGAATTTGAAGACAGCAAGTTAATTCTGATGTGAAGAGCCCTGTTTCATTACTTACATCCTTACTACTAGGTGCACTTTATTCAGTTAGTTTACAGTGTTACCAATGTTATGAATGTACTTTTGTGGGTTATTTATGGCATGACCAAGAGCCAAATTTATTTTAAGTCTGAGAAGGAGATATTGGAGTGGAAGTTACTCACAGAAACTCACAACTTGAGTCTGCAAGAGATTCTTAATGGATAACAGGAATTTTATTTGTAAGCCTGATCTTATTTAGCATTGAAAATTGAAGATGCTTATCCTCTGACTACTATTTATAATATTGTTTTTTGTAAATAACTCAGTTCAAAGGGAAATTACTACATGCATCTGCACTTATTTGTAGTTTTGTTGTGCCTTACATTCCCCAGTCAAAGCAATATTTACACGTTGGGGAAACTAAAGCATAGTGAAGGTAGGAGTTGCCTAAGGCCATACAGTACAGTCCTGATAGAAGTGGGAAAAGACATTGGATGTCTGAATTGGCTCTTGTAGTTTTATCCATTCTCACACTCTACACTGAAAACAGGCCTAAAAGTTCATCCACTGTGGAAGAAATGGGCTCATTGACTCTGACAGGGATTAATTTAGCTTCATGGTATGTGGCCTTGGATGCACAACACCCTAGAGATGTTTTACATCACATTAAGAGCAGAATGATTGTCAAACAGTGCTTTATTTTCATAACTTCGCCTCTCCCTCTCTGGATGTCCTGTAATATTAATTTCTTAAAGAACAGATAAACCCTTTGGAAGAGTTGTTTTGTAAGCCCATTACTGCTGCATAAAGACAGGTGTGTAAACAAAAGTGTATTTTTTTCTTGCTTGTTTGTTTTCCTGTTTCTGATCTCAGACAGAAAGGCAACAACAGTCATTTTTTATAACACAGCATGAAACACTGATCCCATTCTGAAGGTTGCCCTTTCAGTTCAGCAGCTTCATTGACTGCTAGATCCATTTGTATTTCCAGGCATCTTAGATGTTACTGAAACCTGAACCTTTAGATGAAGTCAGACAAGATTATATGATGACTTTAGCATTAATTTAGCACTCATTTGAGATAAATGCTTTGGATACCTTGTATTTCAGTCTTTTATAGGCTCTGTGCCCAGGAGAAGCAATGCATAAAGTGTCTAAGAGGAGGAGAAAACTTAAATGATTTTATTTCCTTTTTGATAACTAGAAGTGAAGGACTTACAGAAGGAGTCCTAAAATTAGGCATCTTGAATTCAGCTTCTTTCTCTGACACAGATTGGCTTTATAAACACTGTTTAGCTTTTGTGTGTTCTGGCTTGCACTTGCTAAAATGCAGGTAATGAATCAAAATCAGGTCTAGAAAATGGATGACTTTCAGCCTGGGAATGCAAATGTTTAAGCATTTTGCTGTAAAAGACATGACATTGCTGATCTCAGACAATTATAAAGCTAAGGGAGGATTTTATGAAGAGTTCTGCTCTCTTCAAGTTGTAGAATCAGGCAGTTGAATTCCTGAGAAGCATTATTATTATTAGCTATGGAAATTATTCTAATATAATTCTGAAATGCTTTTTATCTGCTTAAAAGCAACGATTTCTTCTGTTGCACAGAGATAATATTTAAAAAATTTATTAATAGCTGCTTGATATCTTCAGCAATTCAGCAATATACATCTGCTGATATTTTAAGATATCAGAATAATGTAATTTGCATGTTTATATATTTAAGATTAAAAAATTAAAGCCTACAGAATCGATCAGAAGGCTTAAAATCTCTCTCCATGTAATAGTGACTACAGGGGTTAACAAATCTCTCTTTACGTTTGCTCTCTACTACATTAAAAGGCACGAAACACTATTGTCTGTCCTGCACTAATTATGTCTATGATTGAATAACTATTGATTCAGTCACTGTTTGGGAATAAAAATAATGCTTGACAAAGCTAAGTGAAAGGGCAGGTTCTGTTACTCAAATGGAAAAGCCATCTATCTCATTGCAAAAAGCATTTTCAAGGACATAAAAACTTTGATCCTGAATGGAAGCTTTATATTAGGCTGCAAAACTTCCTTTAAAAAAAATAAATCTCTTATCCCTGCAGGGTTCTTTAGCTAATTTTTAGCTTTAATTTTCAGTGGTCCCTTTCTTTTCTGAGGAAGCAGAATAAAGTATTGACAGAATACAAGCAATGAGATTTTAATACCTCTTTGAGTGATTTAGCCCTCTACCTTGAGCTGCCCTTACAGGGCTGAACAGAATTGTTCAGAAAGCAGTGAAAAATCCTTTAACAAGTGTCATTACCCTGATTCACTCACAGATGCGCTGAACATTTAATAAGAGCTTTCCTTTTTCTGAAACATTTCTCACTTTTTTTCCAAGGTAGTTTTTCCTTTTTAGTTTAGATTTGGCAGGACCATTTTCAGTTGGTTTGATTTCCTACCCACCTCCTGGGAAAAGTAATCAGGGGAAAAATCCTTGTCCCCAGGAGTGTCAGGACATCTTATGAGTTACTTCATGTAGATGTGCACTGGCAGTCAGTGTAATGCTAGGTCATGGTAGGAATCTCTCTTGGTTCTTGAGCAAGTTCAATTGGTCCTGTGAAACTGGAAAGAGGTGTTTGGATACCCACAGGTTCATTGTAACAACAAGTTAAAATGATTAGAACTGGAACATTCATCAAAAAATGTAATTGATGCATATTTTCAGGTCTGTACAAGAATGTCATTGCAGGGAGTGAAATTGTGGGCATAAGAGTCACGTGGGGAGAGAGGATCTTGCTCTATCTAAACACTCCTGTAAGTGGCTGGAAAGCAACAGATATTGAAAGCCCAGGACAGAAAGTCTCATTCTTTGTTCCACTCAAAGAACTTTATATTGTGCAGCATCCTGGCTAGAAATACAGCCAGAAAGTTCTTTATGATGAAGATGTATTAGAGGTATAATGTGTAACAATATGCACTGCAAGGTGTTTATAAAAAGGGAAAAAAAATGTCCATCATGGTAGATCAGTGGCAGTTGTGCTCAATGCTATTAACTCATAGCACTGCCCTAACATGAAATTTCTGTGTTTCATTTGGGAGTGTATGAGCTCTGTAAATTCCTCCTCGTGCATTAATATAAAGAGTGGATTTGAAATAAAGAAGAGGACGATAAATGCAATGAAGCTTTACAATATCAAGTTCCTGGGCCAAGGCAGAATCCTTTCTGGAAGCCATTGGTATTTTTCCTTTCTAGTTAGAGGCACAATCTCCAAGCTCAATTGCCTGGAGAGAGTTCCCATCTCGCTCTTTCTCCCAGATATTCATACTGCTCAGAATACAAGCTGCTTTCTACTGCTTTTATTCCATTCTACTCAATCTCTTCTAGAAGTGTACCTTGTGGGACAGCTGCTCTTCATATATTTGTACCACTGGATGTTGGGAGGAGTGGGTAGTTTTAGAGGGAAGAAGGATTTTATACAGCACTGATGGAAGAGCTATAAATTCAATAATATTTCAGTATCACAGAATAAAAACTCCATGTTTTTCAGCTTTAAAGTGAGCTAGAATAAACTTTGAAGTGCTAGACCTAAGATGTATGTGTTAAAGGGTTTTTTTTAGTAAGGAACAATACAGGACCATAATTATTCCAGAGGAAGCTGGGCATGTATTGTTCTGGAAACTGGGATTTATGGTGGTTATCTAAGTACTGATTAATTGGAGATTGAAATACCAAGTTTTTTTAAAAAAATGTTTCTTTTCTCTGGAGTAATTTTATGGTAGACTATCAATACGATTAATCTTAGGTGCAAAAATACATTGGCTTTGAATTAGAAAAAAACATGTTAAAATATACCTTGGAGTCTTAAATAGTATTTTTTCTATACTATTTAAAAGGTCTTCACATTTCAAATGCTTTATCCTTGTCTTTCTCCAATATTCCCACTACTTGTAGACATAAATTTGTAGCCTGTAGTAATCTTACCGAGTCATGCATGCAATTATGAACAGATGTGTTGTTTGAATTGGAGCATAAAATACCAAGGCATGAAGTTGTTTGTGTGATGAATACAACTTAAGGCTTATTTTTTTGTCATGAAGTTCTCAATTTCCTCATGGTACAGTTTTAAAATTCAGTGAAGAATAAGAAACAACAAAGGCAATAAATTAGAAGTTTAGAAAGGAGGTGTATCAAGTCTCAGAAACATTTCTGTAATGGAAATACCTTATCTACACCAGGGATCTGCTTTATCTCCCACCTCTTAAGCAGCTCTCTCAGCTGGCAGAGAATTTGCTTTCCTGGAGAGGACTCCAAGTTCAGTGATAAGTCACCATCCATATCTGCATGTATGAACATGGGTGACATCCTTCCTGTGCAGTGTGGGAGATAAGATGTGTTTGGGGTTCACAGGGGTCAAAACTGGGATGTGAACTTGGTGAAATTACATTGTGTTTTTACACATTTACAGGGATGCAGTGCTAGAGATTTAATCCAAGCAAACACACATATGCTGGAGTCCAGTTCTGATTAGCCAAGTACTTTGGGTATAGACTCACATCCTCATTTTCTTCAGGGAGATCTCATGCTTTGCAAACCAAGTAAATCAAGGCTCACAGCAATTAAGTGAGATAAAAAGTTCTTCCTGAGCTTCTGGAAGAGGGAAGTCATTAAATACAGGCAGTTTTGCCTCTTTAGTGGAAAGAGTGAGGTGAGAGGCAGAACGGGATCAATCCTGGTTACTCACCATTGCAAATCCATTAATACAGGAATGACTCAAAGCAATGGTCCTTGCAAAGAGAGGGGCCCTGGGAGAGTTGTTAGCAGTGAACACTGCTTCTTTACCACTGCCATGAGAACAATGTCATTATTTTTGGGCATCAGCTGGTAAATTCTGTGTGATTCTGCCACTTTCATGTGTTTATTCTTTCTATTTGCTGTTTAGTTACAGGCAGGGACGATCAAGGCATGCATTGTCCTTCACAATGCTTACTTATTTCTTTCTATTGGGGTTCATCCTAACCTAAAGGAAGGGACTTGTTCCCTGTACTGAGGAAGTTTGGCAGAGCCATGTAGAAAGAGTCAGGAAAAATGAGTTGGGCAGTACCTCTTTAAACTGCAACTAATTTATGCAATGGTCCTTTTAAATATGAGTCATGGCCCATTGAAAAACTAACTCAAATTACAGCACATTTCATTAGAAAATATAATTACCAATTTATTAATCCCTAAAAAATTAAGTTTAGATTAATACATGTTTGAAACCTATGCTGATATTTGGAAGATAAACATGGCCCTGTGCTATTGAGAAAAAGGAAAAAACCCAAAACACCCAAACAAAAACCAAACAAAAAAATTTAATGTATATTATCTTTTTCCAAATTTTAATGTTGGAATGGAAGGCTAGTGTCAATGACAGAAAATTAAGTATATAAAAATTTGTTTTTCATTATCATGATAGAATATGCAAACCCCCTCAAGTTTAAAAACAATAAAAATTGAGACAAGTCACCAGTGTTACCTACATGATGTCACTTCACTGTCTTCAGAAGGTCCATGTTGATTCATGTAAATAATGACTAACTGCTTGTTTTGTTTTGCTTGCATTGCTAAATTAGTCTGAAAAATTAAATCCTAGAAATAGAAAAGAGTACCACACTTTTTTTAAAGAGACAAGGAATACAACTGAAATTACAGACATTCCTACTTAAGTTTAAATGTGACAGGAGTGTAAGTCTTCATTGTGGACAATAACTCAGTATTTGTTTGAACTGTCACACTCATTTCCATCATCCCTAGCAAGGAAACAACCTTGAATCGTTAAATTTGGAATATTTGACACCACCAGCTTTTGCCAGGCCAGCAGTGCTTCTGCTGCCTTGTGTGCAGATTCTTTCATCATATAACATCACATTTCCCTGGATTAGGTCCAGCTATGAAACCTTCATTTTAGCCTTTTAGAATAGTTTCAGTAGTGGACAAAGACATAGAGAGGGTGAATTTGCTGCTATGTTAAATCCAGAGAAATGAAGGGATTTGTGCCAGCAGAGAGCCTGGCCTGTGGCAAGGGAGAAGTTTGCAGCCACAGACTGCAGAGGACTTAGAATCCTCAGCAGAAGTTAAAGGACAGAACCATTCTGCTGAGGTTTATGGGAACAGACTTGAATAACAAAGTTGTTTCTTCCTCCAAACAATTAGGAAGCAAATTGTCTTGGGTACTTCTTACCTTCTAAGTTATTTGAGGTGTATGTGATAACAGTGACAAATAAGGGAGGAAAACTCAATCCTGGAAGTTACAGCAGATTTACCTTGAAGTTGGTTACTGTGAAATAACAAGGGATGAAAATGATTTGCTGGTGGAAGGGCAGAAAGAGGCTTTTTTTAATTCCCTGGCATTTAAGAACTCAGGTGACATAAGAAATTGGGAAGAGAGTAGAGGAAAATGTAATCAATTCCCCCTATATACATTTACCAAACTCTGAGCAAAGGACTTGTGGTTTGGAAAGGTATTTACTTTTCAAAAGGAAAGGTGATTTTCACTGCTAAAAGCTGGGCAAAAGAGAATTTAATACCTATTTTTCTGCTTATCACTGACTTCCTACAGTGAATATAGAAATATTTTTTCCACTTTAAACAGGATTGTATTACTGTAAACAAGTTGGGGCATTAAGATGAAGTAAGGCGGAAAATGTGAATTAAGTATGTGGCTTGACTTTGTAATTTACTTGCAGCTGCAGTAAAACTCTTGAAATCAGTCAAGACTGAAGAATTTGTGTTGAAAACTTTTGTGAGCTGGATGAATTCTTTAATTATAGGCAAGATTTTTTCAGCCAGGCTGTGAAGGATGTGCCAGACTGTAGATGTGAAATTCCTCCATCCACTGCTTTCTTTCTTATTTAGCTGAAGATGTATAAGGGAAGGGGTTAATATTTGGAGAAATCAGTGCAGTGAAGGCCTGACCTATATCCTAAAGTTACTCTGACATATAAAACATAGGAAGTAATTTGCAATTTGGTCCCTGTTGAACACAAAGGAAGCTGGCATATTGAATGTTTCTGTGAAATGATTCAACATTCTATGGAATCTCAGCTGCAAAGGTGTTTCTGCAGCTGCAGCCTTTGTCTGTCTCTGACCCTGATCTCCTCACCATCCCACCTTCTGGCTGTTAAACTGGGCTTAATGCTGGGATTCTAGCAAATCTATCACACACTCACAGAAAAGCTGGAGGCCAGAAAACATTCTCTTTTTCTTTTAGCCACAGGGCATTTGAGAAAAAACTGGCAGTAGCAATATATTAACTTTTCACCAAAACTGTATAAATAAAACATTTCTGACAATAAGAAAATATTTTACAGACCTTTTTCATATCAATTTAATTTTTCCTAATTTTCAATATTTTAACCTTTTGCTAATTTTCTTGGAAACATCAGGACAAAATATTTTCAGAAGGTTGTTCATTATACCTGAGAGTGTTTACATGCATATAAACAGATATAACAAGAGTCACCATTGCTTTGCCATTTCCAGCCTTTGGACTGGATTAGGTTTTATTTAAGCCAACTCTAGAACTTTATTTCCTCTTCTTTTCTGTATCATACTCTACTTTCTCACTTGCATATATGGTCAGAGACAGAGAAAGGCTTTAGCTGCAGAAACACCTTCACAAATGCAATTGCACACATACAAAGTAATAATTTTTTCAAGGACGTCACTTTTCAGCAGCATGACTGAACCAGTGCTAAATCAGGATTAACACTCAAAATCAAAAGCATGGGACACAATTTGTGCATTCTTGGTACCTCCTCAAAGTTTCGGAGTAAAAGAGGAGAGAAAGGGTGAAGAGATTTAAATTTTATTTGCATGAGTCCTTGCACCTGTCTTGAAAAACTGGTTGGTCTAGAGACCTGACTACTCATGTAAGAGTTAAGGGACTTGAATTTCAATTCTGTTCCTGGCCTCTGCTGCAATCTAGAGCTCGTTTTATGCCTCTATACAATGTGTTCAGGTACCAGTTTTAATATACATGTACAAGTACATCTATCTCCTTGAGACTACCCCAGCTTGCAGTTTGGAAAGATAGTGGCTTCTTGTAAAAAACAGCAAACATTTATTCTGGTGGAAGTTGGTGTTTTCAAGGAAAGAAATAAAAGTAGTTCGCTTTACAGAAAGTTTTATTACTAAGTGTTTTTAAAATTTGCAAGAGACATACCAACACAAGAAGGATCAATGATTTTAGGCAAATCTAGTTTTAGACAAGATTTAAATATTATGTGATTATTGGTGTATTTAGTAGCTTTACCTGACCAGTATCCAAAATAATTGTAATGTGAGTAAGAAAGTGAATTTACAGTCAATTAAAGTATTCAGCAGAAAAATGAATACAACAGTAGTTGTCAGATAATCTGAACATCAAGTTTATAGGAGTAATTTTAATTTACATCAAACACTGTAGGCAACTTTTACACATCAGTTTGCATTTCATTGATTATACTCAGCTGAGAAGTTTAATGCAACATTACAGAGACTGGACATATGATTTTCTTTCTGATGCATCTTAAAAAGTAAAGTTTTCAAGAAAAAGTTTAACAGCACTTCATTAGTTTCAACTGGGAATAAAATTAAGTATGTTTGCATCCCGTAATCTATGAACTATCATGATGTTTATTTTGCATTTTTAAACTGCTGCTCACTTTGTTAATTGCAAATTGAAATGAAAAGATTAATCTAAAATACAGCAAAAATGGTCAGTGGTATTTGACCTCACATTTAAAGTGAACATTTTAATACTAAATACATTAATATTTTAAGACTTTGAATGGAAACAAAGAACCCAAATTTAGCCCAGCCTTTAGCCCCTCCAAATCAATCCAGGACTCCTGTCAGGCTGTCCTGTAGGGACAAATCAGAAACACTGACTCTTATTTTTTAACTCCCCTCACAAATGTATCCCATGACTTTCTATGCTTTGTAAAGGGACTGTTTGTTATGCTTTCTGTTACAGGGCTCTCTAGGTAAGCAGGATAAAACCCATTGACTCTGCTTTATATAGTAATATTTTTTCATTCAGTTTTGTCTCTTGGCTTAAGGACATAAAAGTCCAGTAATAAAACTGGTCCAAAAGTGTCTAGGTACCTAAAAACATATACTCTGTTGTTTATCATTCTCTCTTTGTTAATAGTTCCTTAGTCAGGTTTCAGTCTGTGCTCAAGAAAAAATCAGTTTTAATGACTTCTTTTAAGGGAGGCTATTTGACAAATTCTTTGATTTACCAAAGTCTTCTGGACTATATATCATTCTAAACTACTCTGCACCTTTCATCCCACAAACTGATAGAATTATTAAGGGAATGCATGATGCAGTTTTCATGGCAATGCTTGCTTTCCTTGAAATGCATGCTTTATAATAAATACCTCTGATATTGGTGGTAGTTCTGAGGCAGACTGGGTTTTTAAACCCAGTGTTCAACCTGGAAGAAACTGCTGGAGCTATGAAATTCTGTGATTTTGAAATTTTTATTGAATTTAACTATTTTAAATACTTTTTAATTAAAATATAAAATTTTTGTTATTATAATTTAGTGTTTTTCTGAAGAAGAAATTTTCAACCAAAACTTTTTTCTGTCTTTGAGAAGCATTTTTTTGCTCTGGAGTTTGTACAGAGCATGTTCTAAACAATAAACAGCTGGATAACCTACAGTTTAATCTACAGTGGAGAACGCCTGAGTTTGTGCTACCTGAAAGAACTCCCTGGCAAGAAACGTAACTAAAAAGATCTCCAACATATATCGAAATATTTTGTGGTTTGTACAGTTTTAGGATGTTTATGTTCTCAAAGGTAGCAGTACTAAATTAAATATATGTGTGGAAAGCTCTCCCACTTCTATCCCAATGCTTCCAGATTTCTCCAGATTGTAGTGATGCATCCCCCTACCTCTCCCACCCTGGGTCTTCTTTACAATCTCAGGAACTTCTGATAAGTCTTGACCAAACCAGCTGAGGGGAATTTTTGACCTTTAGGCGTACAAGATGATGAAGAAACAGGTATTGGTATTTTAAATTGTCTTGGGGTGATTCTGTGCCAATCTTTTATTCCCCATTGCCTGCTTGAGGATTTTTTGTACCTTTAAACTGCAGCTGGGACGACTTTTCAAAGCAGCTCACTTGACCTTGCAGCTGGGTTGTTTACAGATTTTTACCTGGCTTGAGACTTTTTTTTTCTCTGCCAGTAGCAGAGGAGGGAGGGTCAGCTCTCAACCTTTCAGCTTTCAG
>VZRX01012105.1:0-19042 GCA_013398075.1 Notiomystis cincta
GGGAGGAGGCTGAACCCCGGCCCGGCCGGGTGAGTCCTGCCGGGAAGGGCCGTGTCCGACAAATCGTTACCTGATGAACCCCACCAAAGCAAAGGGGAGGATTGGCCAAGCCCCTTATGGAGTCTTTGGCCCTTTTTCAATTAACGGTGTTAATGAACCTCTTCCCATTAACATCGGGTTTCCAGCAGCCGTCAGCCCCACGCGGTAAAACAACATTGTGTGATCAGTTATGTCCTACCCAGGGCTCGCTCCCACTTCCTACAGTCTCGTTTTGCACAAAAAAGACCCATTCCTCTGCATCTCCCACAACCAGACACAGCGCAGCGCCTTCTTTCTTACTTTAAAAGTCTCCTAAAGTGAAATTCCTGAGCTGGGATTTGTAGGAAGAACATCAAACTGTTCAGAAAGCACCAGCCCATAAGCCCTGCAAATCTCTCTGGGATTCCTAGAAAGAACAAGGATATACCAGGAAAGCACAAAGAAATTTTCAGAGAGTGATGGAAAATTCCTAGAGTCCAGTCTGAATTCCCGAAAAACCTACTGAAAATCATCAGAAAGCCCATTGAAATTTCTAGAAAGCAACAGGAAATTTCTATTCTAAGCTTACTTTGTTTCCTCATTTCTCCCTGGGTGTGTGACAATTAGCATTCGAATTAGCTTTGAAGTTGCTTCAGGCATTATTAAGTGGTCAGGATGGTGGTGATTGAGCTGGCAACTGGGATTTCTGGGTTTGGAAACTTCTATACTAAATACCAAATTTATATGTATATTAAAAAGCATAGCATTTATACAAACCAAACTTGTAACAACATAAACAGTGGATGTACTCTGCATTTAGAGGGAGTATCTCTACACCAGAGGTTTCCTCCTTCTGTTCCCTACACTCTTCCAGAGAGCCCACAACAGCAACCTTTGACTATTAATACTGAGGTTTTCCCTGCTTGAGCCCACCAGGCACTTGGCTCGTCCCTGGGGGAGGAAGGACTGGGTCCCTCAGCCATTTGTAGCCCACTCACCCCCACTGTGAGTGCAGCCTTCAGGATCCTTGTTCCAGCTGAAGGAACACCATAAAGCTGTGAGCTCTTCTTCCTCCTGTTTGTCACCTGTCCCTCTAACTCTTTACAGAAGTGAAAGACCTTAAGGAGTGGTGCCAAGGTTTTGAAGCAGACATGTGTAGCTGCCTTTCTCTGTAAAGGCAGCTGCACTTTCCCCTGTGTTCCCTCTCACCTGCTTCATTTTGGTGATGATCAGGCACTGCCCATGGCCAAAGAAAGGGACTTACAGAGATTATCATTTTTCAGGCTGATGTGCATCCAGTTGGTTTCCTCCTCTGAGAAGCCAAGCAGAACTGACATGGTGCTGTGGGCAGGATGGTGGGAAGGGCTGTGTGGGATCTGGGCTTTGCTTGATCATATTTTTTTGTTCTTTTCCTCCTTGCATTCTTCCAGAATTCCTCCTCCAGTGAGCAGGCAAGGCTGCTGTGCCTTGTGTGGTGCTCCTGGGCTTCTTGGGGATGGACTTTTTCAGGGAGGTGCTGCCAAAGGAGGGGAACATCCCCTGCTGGCCAGCACCTGGGCTAGGTCAGGAAGATGCAAAGCTTGTGCCTCAAACCTGAAAAGCAGAACTCCACTGTTCTGTGTACCCAAAGAAGAACATTCACCATCACCTGGGGCATCACCCCAGCTCCACAGTTTGGATTTTCCTTGGGGTAGGTGTCACTGCCATCTCTGCCAGGAGTTGAGCATTCCTGGGACAGGGCCACTGGCTCTGCCGGCTGCAGATCCCAGGCTGGATCATAACCTGTTGCTTGATTTGAAAAGAGAAGGCTGTTCTCTGTGCCCAGGTGGAAGATTTTGCAGGAAATTTCTTCTCTCAGTAGCCTTTCCAAGTGGTTGCATTAAAAACAAAAGCAAGCAGGGAAGAGGAACATTTTTCAAAGCTTAAACATCCTGTTATTTTCTGCATTATACTTCAGCTCTTAATTGTCGAAAAAGATTTTGGTTTGGATTTTCAATTAATACTTTGAAGGAGCTTTGAGGCAATAAATAAATAAATAAGTTATTTGAGATTTTAGTTGATGACACATTGTTGCTGGTTGGGTTGGAGCACAGACTGGCACCAGCTGGGACTGGCTGGAGGACAGAGAGAGGGGTTTGCTTGGACCAACGTTGGACCAGTGTCCTGTGCTGAGGCAGCTGAGATGCTGCTCACATACTGAATTACACAGTGATGCTTCCCCAGGGCCCTCTGCACAGAAAACCAAGGCAATGGAATCACAAAACCTCTCTGCTCTCCCCAGCATCAGGCTGCCATAAAGATGCTTTGTCTCCACTGGATGCTGCTCATTTGGCTGCTGCTGAGCCTCAGGTTCCAGCTTTCCTCTGCCTCTCCCCAGGAGGATTTGGTGAGTGTGTGTCAGGTTATTCATATCCTACTGTTCTTCAGTAATTTCCTGTTCAAGTCCTGACCAGGAGAGGCACAACAGAGACTTTGATTTTGTGTCCTGGGATGCATGAAGGAGATGCAGGATGAACTCAGCTCTCCTTAAGATCCAGAAACCTCTTGGCCTCCTCAATGCAGAGGAAGGACTAGTGGGTCCCCAAAAAGCTCCTTTCAGCTCCACTGCAAAATCATGAAGGAGGCTCCCAGGCACCTGCGGTCTGGTGCTGAAGGAGCCAGAGCTTTCTTCTCCCAGCAGAACTTCACAGATGAAGGCAGGAGCATCCAAGGCTCAGCCTGTTCCCCTACAATGTCAGCCCCCCGTGTGCCTCAACTGCCCCCCTGGAGGAGAAGGAGACACTGCTTTCTCCAACAACTTTTCTCCACCCCTGAACCCCAGATTTCATGCTTAAGCTAAAAATAAAAAAGACCTCGTTGTGAGGTTAAAATAAACAGAGAATTTGTGCAGCCCTGCAGGAGTTTCTCAGCTCCTCCTCTGGGAGGGCATGGTAGGGAAACAAAAAATTAATCCATCTTGGTTCTCATTGACACAGAATGGAAAAAAACAATGAATCAGAGAGCCACCCTAAAACTGAGAACAAAGACACTGCACCAATATTTCAGGCCCTTTTTCCTTCACTCTGAAGGGGAAAAATTTGCTCCATGTTTCATCCCTTGCAGGTTATCTTGGGAGGAACAATGTCCCCATAATTTCTGCTGATAATTAACCTTGCCTATGCAGCCATTCTTCCCTGGGTCACCAGAGCAGCTATTTATACCCTTGGCCAGGGATGTTGTTGCCACCAAACCAGTGTCCTTCCCCTTGGCCAACCCTGCACCAAGGCAGCAGGCAGCAAGCCCCAGGGTGTCCCCTGAAGCATCCTGCCCTGCCCTGCTCCCCAGGAGCTGCTTCAACTGGACCCTTACAGTGCAGAGCCTCCTGTGCCCATTTGCTGCTCATGCTCTGCAAACACAGAGAAAATCCCAGATGCACACATTGCTTGACCAAACCCTGTCAGGCAGCAGGGCCCATCAGACCAAGTGCACAGGGTTGAGATGTCTGGGATTATGGTCTCCAGGATCTCTGATAAACTGATCTCCAAAGGGCTTGGGCACAAACAGGTTCTGCCTTGAGTCACCTCTCTGCCATATGTGGGTAACCAGTGACAGACACTGATGGCTCACCTGAGCACCTGCACTGGTGTTTCTTCTGAGCAAACCCCAGAGCTTTAGCTGTGCAGCAATGCCAGGAACTGGAGTATGGACCTCAAAATGAAACTCCCCACCTGGGCAGCTGCAGGCTGGAACATTTGCCCACACAGAACAGGATTTCAGAGGCCAAGTCAAGCCAGTTCCAAAGGCTGGGACAACATCTCCTCCCAAGACACAGAGCATGGGCCAGACTAATCCCACAGGTGCTGGAGAAGCAGATTGAACCAGGTCTGCCCAACCAGTTACTTTCACTGAGGGATCAAAGACCCTTGCTTCCACATGAAACCACCCTGGGGAAAGATCAGCACCCCTGAGTAAAGGCCTTGAGGCCCATTGGTCCCATCAGAGGTTACAAGCAAACACCACAAGCCTTGCACAGTCCTGAAATGTCTGCGATGACCAACTCTCCCATCCTGCCACTGCTGCAGGTTCAAGGTGGCCCCAGAGCTGGGCTGAAAATCCAACCTATCACCAATGCCAAGAACAGCAGGCAAAGGAAGAGGCCTGGGACAGGCTGGCATCTGGCAGGGGTGAGGGTGGAGGGTGCTCCAGCCTCCAGGATGCAGAAGACAAATGGCCAACATCATCATCATTATCAGCAGTGCCCACCCTTCCCACTGAAAGGCGAGGAGGAAGAGCTTTGCCTGGCCCTGGAAGGAAGGGGAGAGATAGGAAGGGTGACACTGCTGTGATGGGGAGAGGTGGGAGGATGAGGCCACTGAATGCCTGCAGAGGAGGAATAGCAATGCTGGAGGGCTCTCAGCCCCCTCCTTGAAGACCTCTTGCCTTGGGAGCTTTACCTCCAACATCTCCATCACCACTTCAGTCCCCAGCATGGTGCCAAGCAGGGGGCTGGCACCCAAGTTAAGGAGTGGAAAGGGGAGGCTAAGCCAATGTCCAGGGCCTCCTGGAGGGACTCTGGGACCTGTCAGAGCAGAATGCTTTAGAAGTGATTTAATTCGCTGCAGGGTTAATTGAGATGAAACCCATTAGTCAGGAGAGACAGAAGCAGCTTCCTGTCACCCCGGCCTCTCCCTCTAGCAAAGCCAGGAGTATTAGGTCCAATTAGCCCCTGGCAAACAATCAGGGTGGGTCCCTCTGCAGCATCCCCAGACAGGCCCAGGGGAGCAGCACTTCCTCAGAAATCAGCACTAGTGAGTCACTGAAACGAACTGACTATTCAGAGCACTGGGCCAGTCTCAAGGTTTTTGGCTTCATCTGCCTGAGAGAAACTGGTCAGACACCTTAGCATGGGGGCAGGATCCTACAGGTTTCCAGAGCCTTCTCAGAGGTTTTCTAGCACTTTTACAGAAGATTTCTGGCCATTTCCTTGATGTTTTTCTGGTCTTTCTGGAGGTTTTCTGTTGTATCTCCAAAACATTCCTAGACTCTTCCTAGATGTTAACTGGAACCTTCTTAGGGCTGTATAACCCTCTTCATAATGTTGTTTTTGTCACTCACAGGCCAGCCATTTCCAAATTTCCCAAGTGGCACCCTGAAAATTGAGCAAAGCTCAGCATCTCATTCAAGCACCACGTGACCTCAAGTGGTCACAGAGCAGCTCCCTCAGCAGCCTGCTTAGTAAACTGAAGAATTATGTAGAGATTAGAGAAAAAATTGCATGTATGGGACCATTCTATAGTCTGGACATGTTTCATAACACAAACTCTCAAAAGCACTCTGTAGAAGAATTTCTAGTCCTGTCTGGAGTCTTTTGAGCAGTGTCCTGTGAGAAAACAGCCTGAGCTACACGTGTCTAATGAGACACAGACCAGCATCTTCCTGTCCAAAGAGGAAAAAACAGCAGCTGGGGGAGAAAGCCAAAATAGTGGATGCTTTTCTATGAGTATTCTCAATCCTAAGTCACACCTCCCATATGTGTTTACACAGTGGAGAAAAAACAGGAGTGGCAGAGATGGGGAAGTGAGGATAGGCCAATTCCCAGTTCCCTCCTGGTGTCCCTAGCCTGGCACACATGGCTTTTCTGTCCCACAGCCACCAAAATCTCCTCTAAAAAGCTGTCTGTCTGTGTGTAACCTTACCTTGTGGCCTCAGAATAGAGCTCAGAAATCAGTTTGGGACTGAGGTTTTTACATTTGCTTGTGCTAAGAGAGCTCAGGAGAAACATCACTGCCAGGCACAGCAGGGATCTTACAGGCACAAGAGAATCATTTAGCACAAGAATCAGGAGTCCTCCATGGTGCCCCAGGTAGTACCCAGTGGCTCAGTGGGAGCTGCCCTGCACATTCAGATTTACACAGCCTCACTGAGGACCTGCAGCAAGCATCAGGTATATTTTGGTTATCCTGAAGTATCTGTTGTAATATGAAAAGTGCAGCCAAAAGTCCCGTGAAAAGCAGCAGTGTTCACAGCTTGGCCAAAGCACCAATGCAGGACTTCAGGTCCTTCTGAGCCAGCTATTCCCAGCATTTCTACTCGGACTCTAGCAATCCTCTAGCCTTAATATCTGGCCTCTGGCAGGTTGCTGAACAACCTGAAATGAGGGTTTTTCCTCCTGCCAGTGTCCTCCCCTCTCCACAGTATTTTATGACACAAGCCATTACTAACAAATTACCTGAAAAACACCACACACCATATTGGCTGACCCTGGCAGAACATGCTGGAGTAAGGGATACAGGTATCCATTCGAAGGGAAGGAACTGCAGCACCAGAAGACTCAATGTACATCTCCCAGCTTCCATTTCTTGCACCACAATACCAGATCTTTGACCATGGGATTGGAGCAGTGGTTTCCTCTTTGTTTCCAGCTTTACTGACAATAACATTGTAACCATATCAGGTTCATTCTTGGTTCCACTCAATTGGAGAACAGATCTGGATCATGCTGAGAACTGCAAGCTCTCACCAGCAACCTGAGACATTTTAACTTGAGGGACTCCTGACTGAAGCCTAGCACTCAAAACTGGCTTTCAGTCCTACATCTCTGCTCAGTATTCCTGAGCTTTGCAGAGAACAAAGACAGACTATCCCATTGCTATAGTAACATTAACCAAAATAAACCATCTTCTGGAAAAGCTCCCAGGCACTACATGCAAGATTTGTCTTCCATTATTACCAACGCATGTGAGATTGTGGTATGTTCACATGGAGAAAATACTCTCCCCACACAGATACAGTAAAAACCTCATTCCATTTGTGTGCTCTTTCAAACCATGGAGCTTCATCCAGCACCTACTGGCAGCAGACCAGGGCTGCATCTCTGGCTTGCTGCTGACACACCCTTTGAGGCCTTACAGCCTGAAAAGGTGAAGGGCCAGCTGGATACTGAACGGTGGAGCACCATTCCTTCCTTGACTGCTCCTCATTCCAGCTAAATGTCCCCCTTAGCTAATGATGCACATCAGGGTGACAAGTTTCATGTCTGAGTCCACCTCACCTAGGCCTGCAATGTAACCTGCTAATAGCCACTATTTTGCTTATATTTGGTGAAAGCAGTAAAAGCACACACACAAAAGGGTTTCTGTGAAACCAGGAGAAACATGTTCCTGTTTCCCCATCATTAACACCCAGAGCCCTTTTGTCAGCACCACACCATCACATGAATACCAGGATAAGCAAGGGGGAAGATCACGGAGGGAATCTGGAAGCAGATCTCATCCCTGCAGCTGGTGGCAAGCAGAGACCTGCCCTCTGTGGCATCAGTGCTGTGGCTGGGCCAGGCTGCAGCTGTGACCTTGCTCAGCCTCAACAAGTGCAGAGGTGTGCACAGATCCTGATCATTGTACAGAGGAGCAGTCAATCAAGCTCTGCTGGACAAAGATGCACAACTTGAGTCTAGTCTAACATCTGGGGAGAGCAAAAGTTGTTAGGCTTCCTTTTTTTTTTGTTTTGTTTTAAGCAGCAAGTTTTCTGGCAAGAGTTTTTAATATATTTATTTGAAAACAAGGTTTTGTGAAAGAGTACACTAAATAGCATATATCTGTTCTTCAGCCATAAAACACGGACTATCAGCTTTAGCTCAGCACAGATTGGGGGTGCATGCACTGAACATCAGATCTCAATAGCAAGGTCTTCATGTCTGTCTTTCTGATACCAAGCATAGTGTCTTCTTTAGATGACATGACCCTGGAGAAGGGAGAGAGAGAAACCAGAAAATCAAATGTATTTAACTAAGTCTTCTTGTGGTTGGCCCCACACACTCACCCGAGCCTGTCACTGACACAACATTTATAGTTTTTAGCAAGGAGTTTGTTTTCCTGCCATACACCAATTCAAGTGCATAATCTCTGCTCATGGGAGCCCTGAGACATGCCAGCCCATATTTGGAAATAAAGCAACTGGATTTCTGCCTGTCAGTGAGAAACTTGCACATCCATTCAGACACTTTAACCAAGGAACCTGAGAACTGCACCATTTAGTGCCTGGAACAGATCTACTACTATCATTATGTTTGGCTCAGAGAGCATCACAGAGCCCATGATTGGAGTTTCTTTAAATTCTGCTAAGAACTGCTGGGAAGACAAGACAACTCCTGAAGCAGAGCAGTAGCTCTGCTTTGACAAATCCTGGCACCCTGAGGTCAAGTAGATGACAGCTTTGTTATGTAAACTGCTTGCCCCTCTGGGACCATCTTTCAGGAGCTGACTAGTCCTTGTGACCCCTGCACTGCTCTCTGCCCAGCCAGGCTCTACTCATAAGTAGTCAGCCTGCCAGATTAGAGAGTAGATCCAGTAAAACTGGGTCAGGCCTGACTCAAAAGAGTGAACTTCTAAACTGCCAAACTCTTAAAATTAGGACAGAGCATGTTTCTAAATCTGACACAGAAGCTGTCTAAGAGCTAAATCAAGAGTGCTGGGTGCTGCTAACTGCTTCAGTTGGTACAAAGAGGCTTTTCTTTCATTGGGATTAAAAAACTGACTCTGCTTGTACCTCAGGTCTTAATCATCAATGTACTCAAAGGGCTCTGGTGGTTCAGGTTCTTGCTCCTCTTCCTCGATCTTCGGACCGTGAGCTGCCACAGGTTCCACCAGCTCCTCCATATCCTCACTGGTGTCCTTCAGGATGATGATACCTCCAATGGAAAGCTGCAAGACAAGGCCATGAGCATTTAGAGCTGCTTGCCTCTGCCTCATGGTGCAGTGTTTGTGGCCACAGAGTCTATCCTAGGCCATATGAGAATCCTCAGCAGGAATGAGTTTCACAGAGCAAAGCATCTGACACTCACTTGGATCTCTGCCTGATAAGGGCATAGAACAGGCAGTCTATCCAGGTTACTTTTTGTATTTCTTTTATCTAGGTCTCAGTTCAATAGAAAGTGACATCTGGATTCACAGCTTTACCCCATTCCTAGTCTGGGGCTTTCCACATGGAAACTAATTGAACTGTAATTGCTTTATAAGGCTCATATTTTCAGGTTTACAATGCTTAGTGAAGCCTCTCCGTGTAGCTGCCTCCCAGGAGATTCTCTGAAACAGAGACTAATCTGATCACAGCTTCCACAAAGTGAGAAATCCTATTAGCAGAAACTCACAAAAACAAAGGGGAATTAATTACAAAGATCACAACCAAACATCTTGGCAGGCTGAGGCACCTCTGGGAGTGAAACACAAGGCGCAAAGAGGCAGTGCTGTGTCATGCCTGGCTGGGATCATGGCTTTGGCCACAGCAGGATTTTGGGCTATAAACAGCATTTCAAAGAGGTCTTTTACTCTGGCATTCCCCAAAGCAGAGCAAAGGTCCAGAACGGCTCCATTCCAAGAGGCTCTTTGGTTACACACCCTAATCCCAGCAAAAACTGCACTGTTCTGTTCTCTTCAGAACCTATTTATGGGGCTTAAAGGCAGGAAACTGAACTCCCCCATCAAGGACTTGGCTTCTTTTGAAACTGAAGCCAACAGCTGTGTACACCCACATTTCAGTGAGTGGAACTTACTGGAACACACAGCAGATCTTCCCAATCCAAAGAGCAGTTGGGTCACCTTGTTTTAAAGGGTAGAAACTAAAAAATCCCTCTGCAGCCTTGCTAAAGGAGATGTTTCAAAAGGGAACAGTGCACAGAGAATTCCAATGTGCTGATGGAATTCCAGGAAATCCATTTATTAAAAACATTACTCTTTTCCTGGAAAAAGTATTACTACTGCTGAACACCATTTTCCTATGTGTAATCCTGGAAATGGAGTTAAGTCAATGGTGTTATTTCTTGAATAAAAACAAAGGGCAGAAGACTTTGAGGAGATTTACAGTTCAGGAGCCAGCTTATCAGATTTGCCATGTATCTGAGCATTTCACAGAGAAGTTACCCCTTGGGCTTAGTGCTAAAAGACTTTCTTCATTCTCCATCTGACAATCACATGATCTCTCTGTGTTTACAGGAGCTGAAGGCACTTTTCTAAAGACAGATGCCACTCAATAGGAAATATGTTCAATGAACAAAACCCTCCATTTAGGTATAAATCCCACTGCAGGATAATAAAGCTCCAGCACAAGTCCTAATGTATTTCATTGCTTTGACAATGAACCTGTACAACTTTCTCAGCCTATTTTAAAGATCAGGGCTCAGTCTTTATGTCCCCAGCAATGTCACTAATACACAGAGTATGTTTGATTGGTTTTCATGCTGCACATTTGACATATGTACAAAAAGAAAGAAAATTAAAGCAGCATTAGCAGGGTGAAAAGGTTTGCAGCAGCTCTGACTTTCCCCCAGCTAGAACTGCATGTGATCACTTGGAGAGAGGGACATTAAAAAAGGAAATATGACAACAACAAAACTGCAGATCTCTGCAACACATTCCAGTGGTGCCCCAGCTGTGAGTTCTCATGTACACACAGAACTTCCAGGCCCTTACACACAAGCCCAGCACTGGGAATGCTCTGCCAAGCACATGGACTGGGAAGGTGCCACTTACTGGTTTGAAAGGCTGGTACCGGCAGCTCTCTGTCATAGTGAGAACTTTGAGCTGAGCAGGCATGACTCTGGCTGGGTTGTCCAAAAGCTGGAAGTTGGGTTCAGGCTCTTTTTTCTTTTCTTTTTCATCCTTCTTTTCATTCTCATCCTGTGGAGGCAGAAGAGAAGATCACCATGATTTTAGCAGTGACCTCTAACCTTTAACAGTTCAACAGGGTGAGGTACAGTCAGGCAGCAATTCCAAAATGTGGTGACAACCCATTCTTCTGCTGAGGAACAAGCTAATATTGATCTATCAGCTGGCACAGAAAATGCCAGTGTGGATCTAAGTGCCACACTCTCAGCTGCAGATGAAAGACCCAAAACCCAGAGGTAGCAGTGGAACAGTTTAACCTCTGCTTTCCTTTTCTCATGCCTCTTCTGTAAACTCACTCACCTCTTCCTGTCTGATTCTTTAATATCATTACTGAGCATGTGAAAATTGCCAAAAGCTGCTCTTGTATTTTTGCAGCTATAAAGCTGTCACTGACATTCCACACTACTGGTAGTGACAGCAGTTCACCCAAAATGACTTGACCTCAGCAACTCACTAGGGAATTGCAGTGAATCCCTCTCTTACCAATGACTCAGCAGCTAGAGGTGAAAAACAGAAGGAAAAAAAACATTATCCTTTACATACTTAAAAAGGTGAATCATGTTTTCCCTCTTGCTCAGAAACATTTGAGTAGTAAACAAAAAAAAATGCAGAAAAGATGGGAACAACCAATAGGAAACTATCAGGAACACCACTGAATGCATGGCACATCCTGTAACAGCAGACAGGACTTTCTCTGGCACAGCAGCTGCTCATTGCTGTGCAGATCCCTTGGAGACTATAGATTATTAGTCATATAACAGGCATGAGAAAAAATCAGGAAAGCAATGATACCTCTAAAACAGGAGGACAATGGCAAAACACTCAACTCAAACACAGCAGGTGGCAGCAAGCTCCCTTTTTACTATCCTTGGATAGTAGTTTTTCTGCTTGATTCAGCCAAGGAAACTTTTCAAAAATCTGGACACACACATGGACACAACATGAGAACCCCTTTAATATATTGCTTCTTCTCAACACCTGCACTTAACTGTAGGTTGTAAATAAACATGCACTTTTTGCTTAGTACATAGAACTGTAAGAATAATACAAAGAAAAGGCAATGTTTGGTGACAAGGAAACTTGACAAAGGAAAAAAAACCCAAAACCCAGAAATTATACCTTGGATGCACGAGATGATTTATTTTCTGGGCCAGCTGCATGATGTTCAGTGCCTACAATGTGGCCACACCTATGCATGTCTAGGAAGGTTATTTTACACATAGACCTTTGATCTTATGCCACATGTGTGGGATTTGTTAGACAAAAATTTAAATTAAAGAGGCCAAAAGGGAAAGGATCTGGGGGTGCTGGTNTTGGATAGTACAAAAAATTTCTTCTTCAAAAAGGTTGTCAAGCACTTGAAGAGGCTGCCCAGGGGAGTGGTGGAGTCACCATCCCTGGAGGTGTTTAAAAGATGTGTAGATGTGGCACTTGGGACATGGTTTGGTGGTGACCTTGGCAATGCTGGGGTTAAGTTGGACTTAGAGGTCTTTCCAACCTAAGGAATTCCATAGACCCACAATGCAATTTCAGAACAATTACAGTTGTTCTTGGAATACTTGCNAACCCTGTGTTCAGTTTTGGGCCCCTCACTAAAAGACAGACATTGAGGTGCTGGAGTGTGTCCAGTAGAGGGCAACTGAATTGGGGAAGGATCTGGAGCACAAATCCTGTGAGGAGCAGCTGAGGAAGCTGGTGGTGTTTAGTCTGGAGAAGAGGAGGCTCGGGGGGACCTTATGACTCTCTACAACTCCTTGACAAGGGGGTGGAGATAGGTGGGGGTCGTTCTCCCAGGTACCAAGACACAAGACAAGAGGAAATGACCTCAAGTTGTGCCAGGGAAGGTTTATATTGGATAGTACAAAAAATTTCTTCTTCAAAAAGGTTGTCAAGCACTTGAAGAGGCTGCCCAGGGGAGTGGTGGAGTCACCATCCCTGGAGGTGTTTAAAAGATGTGTAGATGTGGCACTTGGGACATGGTTTGGTGGTGACCTTGGCAATGCTGGGGTTAAGTTGGACTTAGAGGTCTTTCCAACCTAAGGAATTCCATAGACCCACAATGCAATTTCAGAACAATTACAGTTGTTCTTGGAATACTTGCATTTATGAACAGGGCACAAAAGAAATTATCTTTTGTCAGTACTACAAGAATTTTAGCTGCCATATGTTTTCCAAATTACAGCAACCACCAAAAATTTATTTCTCCATTACTCAGCTGCTCCAGGATGACACATTCACAGATGAGGATGAGAACTTCCTGTGTCAGGTCTATGAGCTGAAAGAGATCATCAGAGGGCCAAAGCAATCACCCTAACTACTGAGCAGCATATGGAACCTGTGCTCAAACCTCAGCTGGTTCTAAGCTGGGTGTGGATAAATGTTTTGATAGATGGGCAAAGCACATAAGAGACTGCTGCCAAAAAGGTGAACATTTCAGAATAGGAAGTTAAACATGTACAAAACCAGAGAGTTTAAACTCTTCAGTGCTCTCAAGGTGAATTAGACAAGATCAAGCAACTGCTACAACACTTCTTTTTAAAAGCTCAGAGTCCCAAGGACATGAAATTACTAAGACTTTTTCTACATTTGTAAGAAAATTACATGGATAAGAGATAAAATTCCTCTGGGTCTAAAAACAGCAGGTAATGAAATAATACTCATAAGGTCATGCAGTTAAAGGCACATAAACCTGTCAAAACAAGCTTTTGCCTTTAAGGGAGTCAGTTACTTAACAACACTAAGGAAGATTTATTTCTCAAAAATAACAGATTCACAATTAATAGCACCTCTTGCTTTTAACAGTGCACACACAGAGCAAAGGGGCTAACCAGTGTTTGCAGCAATGTGTGTCAGTGCTTTGCTCATAACACAGGTGGTGAGAGGACAGAGATAAGTGGGTGCCAAATTTCATGACATACCTTCCACATTTATAAGGGGGGGAGGGGGAGAAGAAGACATTTAAGTTTCAATGTGTGCACTCACCACTTCCATCTTTTCCTCTTCCTTCTTCTCTTTCTCCTTTTCCTTTTCCTTCTTCTTGGCTTTTGCAGTGATGGACAGCACAGCAGTGGAAACCTGGATATGGCAACAGATGAGGCTTTCAGTGTGACCCAACATTGTACACTGAGCTTCAGCCCCCCAGGCTGGAGTCTTTTGGGAACAAATGGCAGCAGCTTTCTGAGAGGGTCAGGGAGAAACAGCATTTGTCATGTTGCTGGTGAGAATAAATGTGGGCTCTTAGCACATTTTTACTTTTGGCCAGGGAAGTTTAAAGAGAAAAGATTTGTCCAATTCACATCCTGTTCAAAGGCAAGAAAACAGCTATGAGCAGTGAGCTTTGCCTTTCATCAGAGTTAATTTCTGCATTCCTCCGTGGCTTGGAAATCTGTCCTGTCCAGCATTCAATTCTAGTAAAATGTTTTACAGTTTTCACACCATGTCATTCATCAGCATGACATGCCTGAGGTCTCCTCTGCTGCAATTGCTCCCTGAGGGCTGCTCTGCCCACTGCTGTGCTCTGCTCAACAGCTTTTACCATCCTGTGCCAGGAGACAAATTGCTTCCACTCTTGTTCTGCTTATGATCCCACAGGTCTCATCTTCTCCTTTTCCATAGTGAGATATTCTCAGTGCCACCCTTACCTTTTTGCAATCCATGGAGCTGACAGTAATTATCTGAGCACATGGGCCCACTGCTCCTTCCATATGGGACTATTTGAGAAGTGTCCCACCTAATATTCTCAGTGGTTGCACTGGAGCAGCATTTTGGAGCTCAAGTCACAGAAAAGGACCCTGCTGTGCTGGATGCTGCACTTACAAGTCAGTAGGGCACAGAAAGCAGGTTTTTTATTCAATACCTCTGCTTGACCTCTTCAAATAAGGGAGGTGCAGCAATTCAGTAGCAAAGCCACAATCAGCAACAGTCCCAGGCACAGCAGGAAAATTTACCTAGAATTCTCTTTCAGACACTATAGCACCTGCCAATTTTTCCTTTGCTCTTTAGATTCCCTTGCAGTACCACCAAAGTCAATGTTTACCCTAGGAGGGAGAAGGGGTTAGTCTTTGAACAGAAAGCCAGCTCAAATACCTTTTCTTTCTCCTTTTCCTTTGGTACCTCAAGAGGTGGGGGGTAGGCAAATGTGGACGGCTTACAGTTGGACTTGTACTGGACTTTTGGCATCTAAGATAAAGAGTTTAAACAATGTTAGAAATTAGAAAAGCAAGGGAAAAATCCACAGCAGAATAATTACTTTAGCTTCATTTTCCTTCCAGCAGAGACAAACACAGATCCTCTAAAGAATACAAGCTTCCCCTTCTCCCTCTCCGGAAGCTGAGAAACTGTTATCAGTGGCAGTGGTTCAACTAGAACAATGTTATTTAATTATTCTATAATTTGACTCTGGCAAGCTCTCCTAGCCCTCTCCATACACTCCATCCTATTCACACCATGCTTTGTTTTCATTGCTTCAAAGCCCTTGTGGTTTTGATGTTGTTGCTGTGTTTGTGTGTATTAACACAAAATTGCTTTAAGATCTAAGTGCAGATCTGCTCTGTCAATGCACGCAAGGACAAACCAAGCACTGACATTCCCTTCCTGCCCAAGGGGGTACACTTGGGGGTGAGCTACCAGTGGCACATATTATCTTACTCATGGCTACTTAAGCAAGGGTAGAAAGCATCTTTTGACAGCCAATCCAAGTTCTTAAAAGCCCCTATGCTGCCACATCCAGAAGCTTTTTTGTGGAACTTCTTAGCTTAGTCCTTCAGCACAGGAGACCCAGCTGGAAGAAGAGATGCATAAGAAAAGTGCAGTACCCATGGCTGCTCAGTTTAATGTTTACTCCCCAAGGAATCCAAACAAATCCTCTTTTCCCACTGCTAGCTTTCCCAGGGGAGAACGTCACATAATTTATCTGGGAGGCCAGGGGGGCAACACACTTTTTTTTTCAATAACCCTGACCTTCAAGAGTGATAAAGGGGCGGTCTCTGCTCAAATACTCTGAATACAGTTCCTTTCTTTTTAAGCTACTTTGAAGTAAAGAGATCAGTGTCTCCTCTCTACATTTTTCTTCTCCCCATTCCCACCAACAGCTCTGCAATTTAAGCCTGTTTTTCATATTTCTTCCAGTTAGTACCTTTCCTGGCACAAACAAGTTGGAAATATGCAAAGAAAATGAACAAATCCAAGAACATGCCTTGCAGACCACTCAAGTATTCCAAGCAGCTTTTGAGTGTCTCGTTTCTCTTCTCCTTACGTACCTTAAGATCCTTGTTAAGGCCAATGACACAGGTTGGGGTGAACGCCAGTGACAAAAAGTGGGACAGAGGGAACCAGAACCAGAACTGGGTGAAGACCAGAACCCCCACCACAGAAGGCATGTGAGTATGTCCTGTCCTTGACTGCAGTGAAATGGTTACATTATGGCCCCCTGTAAGGAATCAAAAGTTAGTGAATTATTCATTCCTGGGTACTCCACAAAGACACCTGAGCAACGCATCTCAAACACTTTCTGTCTAAAGGCTGCCACAATGCTGCCAGTTTCCTGCTCTGGAACACACCTCCCTCCTTTACTGGGAGCTCAGCTTACTCAGTAAAACAGATGTACAGCACAATGACCACACTGCTCTACAGTACCCAAACACAGCCAGGGAATACAGCCCTTCTGCCTCACTCATTCTCCAGGATACAGGTTAGACAAAAGTACAGGCAGCGAGAGGGGGAGAAAAAGGCAAACTTTAGCCATAAACAGTTTTAAAATGTGGCATATAAATGATCCCCAAGACAAGGCTCAGAAGGAACACAGTACATATAGAAACTTTTCTTTCTGTAACTGTCTCCCTGAACTATCAGTTTTTCAGAAGAAATATGCCTAGGTTTTTATCCTACACCATCTCAGTAGAAAAAAATGTAAACAGCAGCAACTTCAGAAGTTGTTTCTAGACGTTATCAATCTAAGCTGCCCAGAGACAAGCTCCTGCAGTCTTTGCAACAAAATTACATCTCTGCCAGACAACCAAGTCTTAGATTTGTACTTGCAAAGCAGAGACCAAAACAACTCCATATGTTGATGTAATGCAGAAACATCCAGCTAGAAACAAAATTGAAAGACTGGACTTGCAGACAGAGTGAGAAAGTGTTAATCTGATCTTCTGTCTACTGATGAACACAGTGCATTGAGTTGAAGAGGGCACCAGGCAAGTCCATTACCGCTGCCAAGACCCGGTGCAGGGAGGTTAACTTTGTTAAAACACAAACACCCACTCGTTGCAAAGTCAGGCCACTTTGTAGCTGAAAATCCCGAACTGGAGTAGCTTTTCCCTGCTCACACAAACAGCCACCTCAGCAGGGCCAGGCAGCAATGGAGCTGTCTGAGTTTTAAAGACAAACAGAATTCTCTTTTGCTGCCAAAACTAATGAAAGCCCTGACTGAAGCAGTATTGTCACTCTGAGTATCTGTCAGGGTTAGTCCCAGAAGAGGCAGTGGAACACGGGGCGTTTTGGTGCCCTCCTGCAGATGTTCTGCATACATTCTATCTCCTTCCTCCTCCTTTTGTGGTAGCAACAGATCTGCTGTTTGACATGAAAACTCCTTCCTGCTACTTCTTTGAAGAAAGACAAAGATACGGTCTTGTCTTTTTCTACTGCTACGTCTGCTCTGCTGCTTTAGTATTTTCTCGGAAAGCAATCTCTTGCCCTTTCACGTGAATTTGCCACAGCACTGTGGAGGGGCTGCCTGAGGTCTTGTGCTATCCTTAAACATGTTGAGCACTGCACACTCAAATTTCTGGTCTTCTCCCTCATTTTCACTTTGAACTTTATTTTACTGCATCACTGTGTAAGGATCAGGCCCTGGTTATCTGCAGATATTCTGAATCAAGCAGCCTGGTGAATGTTGCACAAGCAGCTTAACTGGGCTTTATCAAACTTTTGCACTTCGATTTTCAAAATTTTAACCTATAATTCAGAATTAAAACCTATAATTATCCAACCTCTGGAATTTCCTGAATGAGCAACAGATTTAATATTCAAAAAATATTGTCATGCTACTTCTTTCTGCTGTTTTATACCCACAAACAGCCCACCCTCACTCCTAGGATTTTGCAGGGAGCAGGAAAGGTGGGGAGACATAATACTGCACAATTGTGATTTATCTTCATGATTAAACAGCAGCCCTGACTGCCTGGAAGGGAACACATTCCTGATCTTTGGCTGGATGAGTAAAAGCTGTGACATGATGCCTGGAAAAAAAACTTAAAAAAAAAATTAAAGAAAAAAATTCAGGGATCCTTGGCTAGTACTATAAGGTCCATCTCCCAAAATTCACACTGCCACTGGGGCAAGGGGGAGTTTGGGGAAAAATCTCAAACACTAAGTTAAATTTAGTGTCTACTGTTTTCTTATTTTATTAAAGTAAAAATGTAGCTGCTGGGGGTTATCAATTAGGCAGTGACCAAATTCTTCGTTTCCATTTCAGTGCTCCCAAGGTACCCCACTCCTCCCATTAAACTACCAGCCTAAATGGCTGCCTCATTGTGAGAGCAAAAATTCCACCTCCAGCCCATCATTTCCCAGTCATGCACTGGAAATCTTGCACTTCTAATCAAACCCTGTCATTGGAAGAGAATTGGACTTTCCTCCTTGCCCCACAAGAAAAGATACAATAAAAAACTAAATTCAATTGCCCCAACTGTGGCAGATAACACAAAGAACCTTTTCTTCCTAGTAGTGATAATTAAATTCTATAACTCATTGTTTCAGATAAGCACTTCCAGTTGTATAGGAAGGATAAAAAGGATTCGTTCTTTTAGGAGGCTCTAACAAAGGTGGCAATAGGTTAAGAAAAGGAGTTCAAAGCCTTCCCTGAGGCTCTCAGCAAGAAATAAAGAGGATAAAGTGGGCACAAATTCCCATAAAGTTTATTAAAACAGGACATTTCTGGTTTCCAAGTCATTATACAATACATGAGTGACACAGGAAGCAAAAAAGATTTTAGTTGCATTTCTATGATTTAATCTTAAGGGTCAGAATTCAAAACAGGTCTGTACTGCTAAGAGAAAAAGCCCAGAGCCTGCTACTCTCTGGCTTCCCAGCAACAGAGCATGAGGATGGGAACGAGCAAAATTATTCTAATGGTCTCGTGCCAAGAACATTGCTCAGCCTGAGCTCCAGGAGGGGCACCCAGGAGGCAAGAACGTGGTGCCTGTTACTTTCCTCTCTGAGCAGGCCTGGTCATCTGTGGCAGAGCAGCCTGGCAGTTGCATGGCCACCAGGAAAGCTTTTTAAACCTGCTTCCACATGCAGAGAGGTGCACCAGCACTAAGCACCACGTTCTTCTTCTCCACCACACAGCCTGGAGATGCAGAGATTTCACACAGACACTGCTGTCC
>VZRX01012108.1:0-28636 GCA_013398075.1 Notiomystis cincta
CCTCCCTCCCTCCCTCCCTTCTCGTTCCTATACTGAGAAAACGTTATTGATCAGTTGTTTTTTTCTCCGAATTTTAATTAGCATGCTAGGCAGCCCAGACTCTATTAAATGATTCCTTTAGAATTTTTAGGTTCCTCCTATGTACAAAACTACATTCCATTCAATCCTGCTTTTGTTATTGTACACTAGAGTATAGAAAGAGAAGGAGACAGGAGAAGGAAGAACAAGACACAGAAATTACCTCTGTTTAAGAGGAATTACCTCTTTTTTGAATAGTAGGCCATTTTTTCTGGCCTCCTTATCTAACTTGAACATGGCACAGCTATTGATTTATTTGAATGATGGTACAGTTTTAACATCAGGGTCTATATTCTCAGTTTCATTTTTCAGGGGTTTTATTCAGTTTATAAATATCTGCTCTTCTCCCACTTACAGCCATGTAGCTCAGCCCATTTCAATCATCATTAATGCCAGTGGTTTATTTTTTTCCTCAGGGAAGTAAAAATAAGGTAATCTGAAAATTCATTATATTACTGTCTTCATCAAGAATAAATGTGCCAATCTTTTTATATGCATTTTCTTCTCCTAGCTGTTGCTTTCAAATATTCTGTATGTATGATTTCAGATGCACCTCCATGCAGTTTTTTCTTTCAAAATACATATAGACATACTGCTGAAGATCAGGCATGCACTATAACTCAAACCCAGCTGCAGTCTGGACAAAAAGTTTATCCATTATGGGGTTATTCTAGGCTAAATTCACCTGAGAGATGGATATTCTAATACTCAGCCTGGATTTATTTAGCATTATTCTTTCAGACATAGTAGCCATTCAACATGCTGTATTTAAAAATGTTAATGATATTATTAAAGCTTTAATTTCATGCACTAAATAAAGACAAATCTTTCAGGCTCTGGTTTCATGACAGGCTCTTCAAATTGCACTAATAACTCTTCTCCACAGCTGTCCCCAATTTGATTCTCTCTTCCCCAGATATTAAGGACTCCCAGGCTTCAACAATCAGATAATAATTTACAGAATCCTGTACAGCAGGACAAATAGTCTATTTTTCTGAAAATACTACTCCAAGATTACATTTGCCTTTTTCATATCTTTATTATTCTGGCTTCTCTTTTCTCCTGCACCCTCTTGTCCTAAGTGCTGAGGTCCTGAGGAACAACAGAAATTAACATTAATCACTAAGGAAAAAGGAGTATTTGGGGAGGGCAAGACAGGAACTTCATCACACTAAGCTTCACACTTGGTCAATAGAGATCATTACACACCTCAGAAATCCCCTGGAAGACACTTAAAAATTTGAACCTCTCCCGGCAGGTTTCAGAATTTCTTACTGATACAAACAGAACTTAGGATGACTATAGTCCTGGTTAGACATTTTAGGTTAGATATCTAAAGACAGAAAAGATTTTAAGTGCTTGGTACAATTTCTTGTAGCCTCCAAAACCACCCAATTCTTCTTGTACAATTGCTCTTCTTTTCCTTTCTGCTGGTTAATATTTTTATAGCATTAGAAAATCCTAGAGAGTAAGCTAATCATACTTAAATCAGTTACAAAAACATTACATGAAACTATCCTCAGTGCTGATCACTGAAGACTTCTGACAATAACCTTATGTAATTTCATACCTTCTTTTCCCATTTCACCCACTTTCCTATCCATCTTAGTTTCACAGTAGTTTCCAGCTACTATGAAACCCAAACCCTAACCCTAATTTCCTCTGTTGCACTTTATCAGCACTTAACAAGCCTTAACAGAGAATGTCTGAATTATATTTTCTCCATTTATGGAGAAAACAATTAAAATCAGTGATCCCTTGAAAAAAAGGGTGACATATATCTGGGATCTTACATTTACTTCCATACCCTTCTCTTCAAAGTTTTCTTGAAAGCAAACATACTACAGAGACATGATCTGTGGAAAATGAAGTCATTTCAGTCACACAAACATGCGTTAAAGCATATCCATTGTCTGTGCTATTCTCCAGTATTACAGTCCCACTCCTGAAATAATGTTTTCTTTAAAAAACACCCCAAAGATGGTCTAAAAATCCCTCTAGATAAAACCCTGCTGCCAGATTTATGATTTTTTGAATAACAAGTTTTAATCCTTTGGGACCAAAATTATCTGACACTTCCTTTGATTTTACTGAAGAGTTGTTCTTCCACTTCAGTTGTGGTCATTTCCACTTCCATATTCTCCTTCCTGCCAATCAATTTGCCTTTGCCTTCCTATTCTACAGTCTTCATCTTTATGAAGTCTGTTATTCAGCACACATAATTTTAAATATTTATCTAAAATACCTGAGTTAGGAAGGCAGTAATCCAAGATCACTGATGAAGAGTTAAATGAAATGGAGGGTTGGATCACCCCTCAGAAGTGACTCTCCATTGTGTGAACGGGGTTCTTGGGACAATTGAGTTAGCAGCTTGAAAAAAAATTAAATAGAATCATCTTTTCTGCCACTTTTATGCCAAGAAATGTTTGTTCTGGCCTAGCACCAACATTGAATTACTTTTAAAATTGACTCAATCTGTTCTTGTTCTTCTTCATAACTTTGCAGACAGCAACAGTAGACTTCAGCGATCTGTTTTTATTTACTTTTTGAGACTTAATTCGACTTGACTTTTACAATTTTTACTTCATTATTATTTTGGCTATCCATGATAGATTATCTAAAATAAAATTCCTTAAGGGTTTTAAAGCTCTCTCCTCCATTCCCAGTGGGAAAATCCCTTACCAGTAGATACCATTCCAATAGATACCATTAACTGGTATAAGAAAGTCAGAACCATGGAATCATAATCACCTTTTTTGCTAGTGCCTCTTCTTTACATTTGACTGTTTGATCCTGAGTAGTCTAATTTATATAATTCATTATCTTTCTTAATTTCTCAAACACCTTTTCCTCTGAAATGAGCTCTCTTTCAATAAAAGATAATGTTTATACAAAATATATTCATTTAATTAAAACTGAGTAAGCTCACAGCAATTTTTAGTGTCTCATTATTCACTCCAATAAAACAAAGCACATTTAATAATAATACATTTTCAGCTATTAAATATCTCAACAAGCTGTAGAGTGCTGAAAAGAAATTAAGATCCTTGAAAAACAAAGAGGAGTATGCTAAGATTCAAATGGAATAAAACCCTGTGTTTGCACTTCTACTCATAACTGCTTTGTTTAATATATGCCTGCAGGTTAAGAAAAGTATTTATCAAGAAAAAAAGGTAACATTTTTACTGGTGTATTCATCATCAGAGAACATTCACTAGCAGTGAAACATAATTCTCTACAACATTAAATTGCTATAATAGTCCCTGGAATCATTTTTGCCTGAACTGTCCCAAATAATTTCAAGGCACAGTTGGAGACAGCATGAATCACAAAGTATTCAAAATATGCAGGTCGGGTATGATCAGATTTAACCAGCTTTTCAAGAAAAAGCAAATTAAGATTCTTCAGGTACAGCAACGAAAAATCAAAATTCCATGACTTCTATTCCTGTAAAGCCCTCAAGACGAATGCTGCCTTTTTATGTTTATGCAGGGGCTTCTGCACAATGGGAGAATGGAAAGAACAAGGACAAGTAACATAAATTATTCTGCATGCACTGCTTAGCTCCAGCCCTCATTGTAGCAGCTTTGCTTTGTACAGGGGTTGTTGCAATAGCCCATAACTGAAGCAGGGGATGAGTTAAGAGTTAAGTTAGGAAGTGCAATGCCTAAGCACAGCCATTGGTCTTTTTTATTTTCTGATATGCACATGCTCAAGGAGATTCAATTTCCTATTCCAAACAACTGCAGGTTAATCTGTTTCAAAAAGTCTACAGTTACTTTAAAAACTATGAGAAACATAAGGTATTGACATCAGAACTGGAATAGTGTCCAAAGTTCCACGTGGTTATAAAATTTTCAGATACATTTTTGAGCCACCAGCATGTTACAACTACCATTTCTTTTATCAACTGCACCAATATACAAAACAAGCATTTCAGTAACCACGAGTATTCCCCAATAACAATTTTATTCCAAATTTATTATTGCTGGTTTTGCAGAATTTACAATAATATACCTGTTTCTGCTTCAATAAAAACCAAAGAATCAAGTGGTTTTGCTCAGAGGAAAGTATTGCATGGAGAAAAATGAATAAACTGATTGCCACACACAGTAAGAGTCCTTGACGAAACATGTAATTAAGGCAAGCGGGCAATTCCTTCATCAGTAGGAACTGTTCTTGTTCTTGTTCTAACAGATATTAAAAATTGTCAAACATAGATTCAGAAGTCTATTGCCTATCAGAAAAGGATGCTTTTTGATTTGCTGCTCCTTAGAGAAGGGGACTTGTTCAGAGTAAAAATAGCAAAAGGATTCAGAGCACTTGCTGAACCAGAACCCTGCAGAGTACGTGATGGATTGAAACTGCCATCACTTTTAGTCCAATTCCATTGCACTCTCTGGACTACAGAAATAAAGATGTTGATGAAAGAAAAGGACTCAGGCTTGAACAGCAAAATAAGTCATGATTGCAAGTGCTACTATTTGGGAATGGTAATTCTTTTCCCAAACTACTTATAATGACGTATATGAGCACCAGCTCAGGTGATGGCACCTGGATGCTAGATGCTATTCAAATGCTTAACCAGGGACAGGGAAAGCTTTCAGTGCAACTAAGTAAAAGCAGAATCACAGCGATCTGCAAAGACACAGTGGTAGGAAAAACAACCCAAACCAGTTCTTGGCCTGTGAAAGAAATGCTCATGCTCCTGTTGAACAAAATGGCAGTGCATGTGTTCACTAATGGTGTGGTGAAGAAACCCAGGACAGGACACCATGCAAGAACAGCACTGAGGCAAGGCAGCCTAGCTCAGACTGCAAATTGGTCTGAGCACCCAAGGGGTGCTTTTTCCACAGCTCTTTTATTCACAGATAGGTCTTGTGATTCTGCTTGATACTTTTTTGAGTGCAGGACTGGGTGTTTTGCTACTACTGACTTTCTATTAAAACATTAGGTATCCAGCTAATATATAGTTCATAAGTAATTGGCAAACAATTATTGATTGTTTGTAAACTGTTCACAACTTTAAGCAATATGTGATTAGAAAGAAGGCTCAAATATCCTTTCTTACTACAAGATCTTTCCCACCACAGTGTCACTTGGAAACATTGTAGACTTTTCAGTTGCTAATAGCACATTTCAAGCAAAGACCTTAAATAGATCATCTTCACAATCTGACCCACTCCCTGTGGCTCTGAGATATGTAATTACTTGGTATGGTGCCCCAAATACTTTTTAAATTATATTTAAACCCAAAGCAATCAGTTTAATTATTTATTCAGCAAATTTTGCATGCATGGCAAAGTGCTGATCTTTGAAGTCAGAACATCTTCTCACATATCGATGCAGATTAACAAAATAGTTTCACTGCAGATTCAAGGTTGCTATTTTTAGAGGACAGCAAAAATAGCCATTGGGCATATTATGTCTCACCTGTGGATGTCCAGAATTGTGGGAATTGTGGGCTGTGGGTGATAAGACTACAGCAAATTCCACCAACAGAAAATTAAAATGCACAAACACCCAATCTTTCTGTTCTGAAAATATTTTTCCATTAAAAAAAATCATCTCCGACACAATGTTTATCTGTTTTTCACGGAAAAAATATAAGGAAAACATTGTAAAAATATGTTTTCACAGTAATGCAGAGAACAAATACACATAAAAATCTCTCAAATATTATCATAGTTATAGTTATGATTTGTACAAAGACCTCTACAAAAGTGTGAAGTAATTACTAATTTCTTGCTTGTGCGATGAAGCTAGTAGCACCTCTACCATGATCATATCAAAATGACACATCTTGCCAGAGAGAAGCCATCAGCTCATGAGAAGGTATTAACATGACTGATTTGAAGAGTCATTTTATAAAGCAAAATTCAGTCATTTCTACTTGACATATTTAGGACAAATCAACTGCTTATAAATGCAAACACCTCTCTGAGTTACTGCTGTATTCCACAGTTTGCTTTAGCTTGAAATTTAACTATATCTTCAGAAATTCTGAGAGCACCTAGCTGCATTTTCACTTCTGATCTGAAGAACAACTTCAGGCCTTGTGCTCCCCACTGAATTTACACATACAACAGTTGAAGGACCAGGGTGGCAGGTCCTGTATAGTGACAGGTCATGGCCACCAATCATGAGAGATAGCCTAGTTCAAAGCAGAACAGAGGTCAGAAATGAGATAGGTGCCACAGTTGTCCTCCAGTACAGCATGCCAACTTTCAGAACTTTAGTTTCCTAGTAATAAAACTATATTAACTTTATGAAGCATTTCAGGGCTTGTAGATGGCATTTTTTGAATAGAAACTAGGGTGCATTAAGTACTCATGTCTAGAAATTTTATTAGTGAAGCAATTCATCTTAAGTGTCATTACTATTTCTGCAATTTGTTTCTCTTAATCCTGTACTCTTGTGTTTCTCCTTCACTTAGACTTTTGATATTCTGCTTCCTCCTGCTAAGACTCCTCTTAACACTCATCTATAATCACACAATCTGCACAGAGTTCACTCCTGCTCTTCCATAGCCCACCTGATAAAATAATCTGTAATGAAATTGCTGCAAGTGGCATTATGTTGTGCTCATGTCTTTGAGCCAACATCTCAGCAGGACACACAGGGCAGGGAGAGCACTGCCAAATCAGTGCCACTTTGTTCCAGGTTGTCTGTAGACAGAAGATGTCAATGCTTTGCTGTTTTAAGGAATCTGGCTACCTTTGGCCAGTTTTCTTTATGGACATGTTTGCAAAATGCTGAAATGCTACTTCCTGGGAAGACCTTGACAATTTTTTTTTTTTCAGTATACACACAGATGCTGCCCTTTCTCCTCCAAACCCTTCAATCTTGTGAGTAAAAACTTACCTTTTACATCAGATATTAAAACTTAGGCTCTATACAGCTTGATGAAGCCATCCATATCACAAATGTGGAAAGAATTCCCTGGATTGTATAGGCAAACATACTGTAAAGTTCTGTAGAGCCCATGTACATGTAGCAAACAGATCCTTTAGGACTTGCACCTGTATTTTAGCTGGCAGCATAATCAGGTCCCATATGGTTAATGAAATGTAACGTGTCAGTATTTTGTAGGCTGAGATTTGTCACACGGAGGTGTTGGATGTAACACCCACTCTACCAACTGTTCAAGAGGAGAAAAAAACAGAATCAGATAAAAGCTTTTGTGTAAAAGAGAAATAGGAACCAGCCTTACAGTTTTAATTTTCCATGTTTCTAGTGTTCCCTTTCTTTCTGCCTTCCAGGGGAGCTATGTCAATCTAGACACTTTTTCTCAATAATGTTTCAGGCATCTTCTCTAAGGGCCTGTGTGTTTGGTAACAGAAACGTATTCAAACTACATGCCCGTGAGTTTCTCTGCCCCACGTTGCAAGTAGTGTCTGAGTGTCCCTTCTCTCCAAAGTATTGCTCCTCACAGCACTTCCATCACACACTTGAAATGTGGGTGTTTGGAGCAAATGCTTCACAGACGCCCATGTGTGCCAATGCTCAGCCTACAGAATGCCAAACCATTATGAAATCATTAAGCAGGCCCCTTGCAGATGGCTGAAGGTATGTCCCCACCAGGCTACAGATGGGACTGCAGGCACACCTGAAGCAGTTCTGGTCCAGCCTGTTGTGTTGAGATGCTCAGCTCCAGAGTGCTGTGCCCCATGCCACACTTGACAATGGACTGATCAGTTTGAGCACAATACTGTAATGGTATGGCCCAAATGTGTATTTGAACCAGCCTCTCCATTGTTAAGGCATTGCCATGATATCTACAGTTTCATCAGGGCCACACACATAGTTCAGAAGAGCATGTAACTGGCTCTCTCACTTCCGCATAAACCATCCCAAACTCCCTTCTCCAGTAGCCACTCCACTATCTTGCTCTTAACACCCAGTATTCTCAGGATGAATTTTCTGGTTTGGGGATTTGATTTGGCTGCCACTGTTGAGAGGGGCTAGAAGAGATAGTACTGTGTTTCCATCCACAGAGACACAAGTTAATCAAGCAGCAAAGGGAGGTCCACAGCACAATGTAGAGGGCACAGCAGCCTTCTCTCTCCTACAGTGTCTGAGTGTGATGAACGTGCCATCACAGGCAATTGGGGACACTTCGCCATAGCCTGACATGAGCATAGCTGACCACGAGTGACTGAGGCACTTCTCAGCATTTTGTCTCCTGTGCCTGACTTGTTTGCACATCACTCCTCTATGAGCTGGAGGAAATGGGCAATTAGTAAGTCCATAGGTCAAACAACTTTCATATCTCAATAAAATTCCATGGCAGGATGTTTTCATAACTATAAAGCTTACATAGCTCAGTTGAATCTAAGGTAGCTTACCAGAAAATATTACACTCCCAGCCTGTCCCAGTCATTACAGCAGTCTGTCTTCTATGCAAAACCCATAAGGCTGAGAATTCTGAATGCCTGATGCCCCAAATATTTTATTGTGAATAATTTAAGTGTTCACAGACAGACATGCTTTGCATAAATACCTTTAGATTTAAGAAAAAAAAATTCTCCACAAAAATTCTGAGTGAATAAAATCTTCAGCTCCACACCCAGTAAGACACAGACTATCTACATATCACTTTGTTTTCAGTAGGCATGAACATGCCAAAATAAGAAGCTGAGCATTGAAATACCCTGTACAGTGGGCATTCAAGGCAGATATTTAAGCCAGGGAAAGAGAGCATCTGATCCAACTTTAACATTTTTTTTTTTGATCCCTTAAATTTGAGTTCATCTCAAACTTTCCCTTTAGGAAAAGAAATAGGTCAGACAAATTGCTTGTCTTTTTGCATATGCATGAAAATGAGCAAGGTAACTTCACATCCCACAGTGCTGCTGATATGAAAAAACTAAAGAAACCACTTTTATATATAACCATGATTGAAGACATATGAAAAGCTTATATTGGAAAAATAATATGCAGTCTCTCACAGTTCTATTCTGGGCATATATCCTAATCTTTTTGAAAGCTTCTGTTAATGTGAAAAGGATTTGAGTCCTGTGTTTTTGTATGGTAAAGGTGGAAGAAAAAGCAAAAACTACTTACCTATCAAATGCAACCTGAAGTTCTGTTCTACTCATAAAACCAAATGAGCAGCACCTACAAGTTTTTACTTATTTTCCTCCTTGGACTTCTTTGGAAACCTATGATAAAATTCTTCTGACATGCAAAGCCAACATGGAAATGGGAAAGGAACTGACACCTGCTGCTTTTCCTTCATCAGCAAAGGTATAAGATCCCATTCCAAACTTCTTGCTTTTGCTTCTTTTTCCTGCCTAAATATAGGTTCTCTCACTTGCTGTCAGGATGCATCTCTGCTGTGGGTTCGGCAGTGCTCTCAGGCCACAGACACCTCCAATACTTTCTGCAAGTTAGGGAGCATGTCAACATCCTCCCTGACTGCTCACTCTTCTTGCTTACAAGAACCATATTTGAGGCAATTTGATGGAGAGAAGGTGGATTAGAGATGGTGTTGGGTTCTTCAAGTGCCACAGATTGTGTTCAAGAACCCTATCTTAAAGTAATTGATACTGAAGTTGGGTATGAAGCTTGTGGAAAGACACATAGAGGAAGATTTTCAGTTTGCCTTTCATCTTCAATGCTTTGCTTGCATGTGACTAAATGTGCCATTTTTCACTAAACACCAAATCTGCAATGTGAACAACTGTCATACTCTAGGCTTTGAGAATATAGACTTGTTGAAAAATATATCTCAATAGAATCTGATCGTTCAAAAGCAGATTATGAACTTTAAAGCCTGAACTTTAGAATACATCTGAACTAAGTTGGGATTCTCCAGGTGAAAGAACTTTAAAAATAGTGTGTAATTCTGATGGCATTTATTTTATCCATGGCCTGGTGTGCATTGATTGATAGTCAGAGTCATATAAACCAAAAGTTTTAGAAATTTCCAAATCAATGTATACTATTGTATTTATAAAATTATCTGCCTGAAGTTGCCTGGTAATCTTATTTTGACCAGAGAAGGGTAAGAGGAAAAAAGAATCATACCTAACAAGGGTAGCAGGAAAGAATTAATGCAACCAGAAAAGAAACAGTGGGGTTTAAAAAAACCCACTGAATATTGAGAACAGTGAGATAGTAAGCCAGATAAGCAGAAGTTATGACAAGAGGGAGGCATATAACTGTAAACAGAAAAAAGAAAGAGTTTATATTTACAGGCCAACATTGTACTGGTTTGCTAATAAGGTAAGAAATATCACTTTGAATGCTGATCTATGGAAAACAACTTCTTGCCTGACTTCGAGGTGAAGAAGTAAATGGAATACCAATTTCCCTAAGAAAAAGGGTTTATGTTCTTAAAAACTAATTTGACAAAACTGGAAAGATTCATACAAGGACTATAAGAAAAACTTAGCATATATGGAAAAGCCACTTTACAGAAGTGATAGGAGAACTAGAGTTCTTTGGTTTCACCAAAAGAATAGAACAATGCCTGGAAAGAGAAGAGAGAAGCTTTTCTCTGTGAAGAACTTATCATAATAAAGGGCTATAGCTTGGAGAAACATAGCTGATTATTTCATCTAAAGAATGAGTAATTCTCAGTCTGAACAGATTACCCAGTAGTGAAATCAACTCTGCCTTTACACGAGGTCCTTACGTGAAGATGCTCTGTGTGTATCTTCATAAACAATATGTTTTAGCCTAAGTAATAGCTGCTAACAACTGGCTGTCATTTCATTACCTCTCCTACATAGCAGAATTAAGATATGGAGAACAGATTTCTATAAATTCAAATCAGGGAAAGGTAAACATGTTCTGTGATTCAGCCATGTGTGATCCACTATACTTAATATATGCTTGCCTTATGCACTCCAGAATCTCAGTCTTGCACAACTGAATTGCCTGCTGCAGTTATTTTCACTGAGGTAAGGAAATTTCCTAGATCCTCATCACAGTCCCCTCAACTGTGGTTTTACACCTCTGTTTTGGCATTATCTCTATTTTTCCTCTATTCTTCCTCCAACCACCTGTAATGTTAAATGAGAATTTAGAAGAGCTCTATCTACGGAAGAAAAGGTAAAAAAACTCTTATCTAACCCTAGTTAAAGACAAATAGGAAGCATCTGACTAGATCACAACAGACTGAGGAACAGTCTATGGCGGAATTTTCCTCATACTTCCACTGTTCTCAACGTATATGTTGGATTTTGGCCATGGGACTCATTCAGTGTGATGGCTTACCAACCTCCCCAGATATTATCTTTCCAATTCTTCTAGTATATATTGCACTTTGAGAAAAGCCATTCCCCATACATTGTTTATTTGCCCTTTGACAATGTAATTGATTTTATATGGAGGCTTTCACATATATCACCTGGACCATGTATCTGGCCAGCCATAAATGTTGTCAGACTTTCAGAAAGAAAAATCAAACCCCATTCTTTTCCAGTCAGTATATTCAGAATTATGAGTTCCATCATGTTCTTTTAAAAATAAGGCTGTGATTTATGAAAAAGATTGTTTGTAAATTCAGTTGCCAAGGTACATAGCAACTGTTCTGTTAATAACCTTCCCAATGACTCCTTCAATGTATACATATACAATATAATGATATAAACACTGTGTGTTAAAGCACGGGCTGCCTCCACATCATGAGCCTGCAATCACATTTTAGTAAGATGGATGCAACATTATTCTCTCTCCAGTGGCTTTCAAACTAAATTAAAGCAAAGTCTATAATTTTTGGCTCACCTCCAAGATCACTGTCATCTGCATGAATCAAGAATCAGGTCAGAACCACCTTAGGGAAGGTGGAAAAGTTTAAAAGATCCAGCACAAGCCCTTTGCCCTTTCTTAGCACTCAAAGAAATCACAAATTAGCCCTTAGAGGCACAGGAAATGTTTTTTATGTGTGGACCAATGTCAGTATATATTCTACTCTTTAACTGGACAGAAAGTTTCCAGTTTTACAGCACCACTGATTTAATTCCTGTACTATTAAGCTGCCTACAATATGGTTTTGATGCATAAAGATACTGATGAGTATAAGATATCCTCTTTTTCCTTTTTTGCCTAGGAAATTAAATCCTATTTTCTTGTAAAGTCTTCTTTTCCTACCTGTGATCTTAAACTTGTGCTCTGAAAAGTGGGTTCTCATCCTAGTGTCCAATGGTGTTTGGTAGCTTTTTTCTGCCTCTCTCCCCTTGTTCCTGGCTCCCATCTCAACAGTGTTCTGGTCACTCCTGAATTCTCAACAATAGGATCTATTTCAAGGAATATGAAATAATGTTTCTGTAGGGTTTTTTGTGTTTTCTTTGTTTTCTTTTTTTGTTTGTTTGCTTTTTTTTTAATATATATATATATCAAAATGTATTTTTGACCTTAAAATCTTTGAAAAAGTACCTCACAAATTAACAATTTAAATTTCCTGGCACTAGGTAGAATACATGAAAAAAGAAAAACCTACATTTTGAAGAATAAGAAACACGGATTGAGAAAAACCTCAAATGCTTACAAATAATGAATAATGGTCCATCATCTTCTTCTTAACTATTGGATTAATTTTTGATACATTTCAGTGTATCCAGAAATGTTTAATTAGTGTACAGGATTGATGGTATGAAACACATGCTAAATAAAATGGAATGTAAGGGAAACTTCCAGCTCTTCCTTGAATAAAACACCTTTTGCAAAAACTGTTAAAGAAAATATTTGTAAAAAGCAATTAAAGGTTAACACTTAAAAGATCTCATCTGATTTATCAAGTTATCTTTTATCAACTCTTAATATAACCACAACAAACAAATCAACAAAATAAACAAAAGAAGTTTATTTTGACCAAATTCTAAATTTTATTATACCTTTCATTCACTAAAAAATGTTGTTAATTTAGCTTTGAATTCTGACTTGAGATAAAAGTTACTTCAGGAATTTTTTAATTACATGGACTATCTGTTTTCCAACCAGGTCTATAGTACATAGTTTTTAATCTCAAAGACAAAATATCAATATCAATATCAATATCAATATAAATCTATATAAATATCAATATAAAAATATCAATACAGAGAAGGAATCACTTCCACTATCCATAGGCATTTGATAATACAAATTAGAAGAACCATCTTTCATAAAACAGCTCTGACCCAGTAACACTGTGCAGTGAAACTTTGTTTTCGGAAAGATTTACAAATCTCATCAACTTTATAGATCCCTCTGTGATTGAAGAGGTGCAGCCTGGGCATGGGGACAGCGCCTGTGCCATTTCCAGTCCTCAAGGAGTGGAAAAATGGAAGATGAAGCTGGAGGTTGCTGGACTCCCATTGATTCTTCTCAGTGAAGGCAAGTTTCATGACGCAAACTTTCATTGAGTTGCTATAGAGTCTAAGTAGCAGAAAAAGTGACATTCAAACACCTAGTCCCTAAACACAAGAAGCAAAGTGACATTTTGGCCACTCAAATGACCTGCTCTTAGCTAAGTCCGCCTTCCATCATTCCTTTAAAAAGTAATTTTATTTTTAAGCTTTAGAATAGCACACCTCCTTGCTCGTATTCCTTTTGCAGTCTCATGGTATTTTCCCTAAGAATTTTCATCCCCATTACACTCACAGAATACAGAATACACCCCTCACTTTATATTTTTCTGCCAGTCAAGATCCTTCACAGCAGGTATGTCTGGCCTGAGCAGCCTAACAGCAGTGTTAAAATGTTGTCTGGGCAGTCACTCACTGCAGAGCAACACAAACATTAACTGGATGTTACTTCACTTTTCTGTCTCAGTATTCCCAGCTGGCAGATAGCATTTGCTCACTTTTTACAACTGGGATGCTAGGATAAATATTTGAAATTAGGCAAGAAAAAGGCTACCTCTGTTTCAGATGTCAACATTCAATAAAAATGAGCAAGCAACAGGATAGGACTGGAATTTGAACTGGGTATTTTCTCCCCATATTTTCTTTCAGATGAGAGATATTTTTCAGTTTTTCTACAAGATTAACGTGAGTAAGAGAAAATCAAATTGTGATCATTCTGATCTCAAAATTTATGCTTCAAAGAGTTTAAAAGTAATTTCAGAAAATCGCAAACACATAATTGTTTTACCCAATGGAAAAATTAAACATTGCTGGAATAGAATACTCTCCAGTCTTTAGACAGGAAATTCTACAATTTTCACAAATGGATTTTTAGAAATATGTTTTTTCTGAAACTGAAAATACTTTCATGGACTAGCACAGACATTCTTGGTATATTATTTCAACATGGGGCTTTTTCTGCACAAAAAGTATGAAAAATATCACCTCTGCTTCAAATAAAATTAATACAAATTTCAACTGTATTACTTTGTGAAAAGCAAATAATGTTTTTGAACATGACACAATTGTTGTTTCTAAAGGAGAAAAATCTAGAGTCTGAGGGAAAGACCTCATATAAGTACAGTTTGTTCCAGGCAACCGATTTAACGTCAACTTGTTGCAGCTCTTTCATTCATTTCTTCGTCCTATTCTAAGAGATCATGACTAATTTTAATTTAGCTTTTTATTTAGGAGCAAAGAACGTGGGCAAAAAACAATCTTGTAAGCAGACACATTTGAACAAATATGAAAGGAGCCATGTGAAATAACCTTTATGTGCAGGGAAAAAAGGTCTACTTTTGTTATGCTTGCCAGATTACATCCCAAGAAAATGAATGTGAACCACCTCTTTATATGCACTTATGATAAATTTAAATGGAGGAAAGCAAGGTTAAACACAGAGGACTTTGAGGATGAGTTTCATTCAATGTTTACCTGCAGAGCTGCCTGAAGTAAATGTCAACAAGCTGGCTTATTTCTTAAGGCTGTGTTCAAAAGCAAATTACGCCTTTTACATAACCAGAATAAATTTATCCCTTGCCACCCTCAATATATTTGACTTATTGTGTTTCAATAGTACCCCTGTATGGTTCTATTTCCCCAGTACACATCACCTATTCACCCCATTGGGTGCATCAAAATAAATGGTTTCCAATGGCAATGAAAATTGCCTTTCTAGTAATTAATTCATTTGACTCCAGGCAAATTTTAAGCAGAGATTCTGAGAGACTGATCTTGTTTCTGACAAGGAAGGTCTGATCCAAATGTCAGTCTGGCTAACAGGAGGGTATTGAGCTCAAACTGGCTTTCAGAATGAGGCTTTCAAACCTCAATGACAGGAGAAGAGAAAATTGCACATTTTTTTCTTTGATCTTTCAAAAAGACCAGGGAATGCTTTCATATGGGAAATGAGGTAAACAGGCAACTCTGTCTCTTTCAGTAGCCAGCCAGTCTTTTCCTGATTTCTCCCACCATTTTTGATTAACTGCGGTGTCAAGCGGCTAAGCAAGAAAAGCCTGAGGAAAATGGTGCCAGCCATCACCACCCAAAAGCCACATACACACACAGATTCCCCTCTCTACACCTTCCCATGTGCATTAGTTTCCATAGAGGTGGACAGCAGTCACATGAGCCAAAAAGGATCTCAAACATTCTTGCAAGACTGCGAGACTGAACTGAGGGCCTTCTCTCAGTTCTTTTCTTCAGACAGAAGAACACGCAGAGTTCTTGGCTGTATTATTGACTTGCTGCCTGGCTGTGAAGTTGGTTTAAGAAGTGAATGTTGGTTTAATTTTAAGGAAAGTTTGTTTAAACTATGCACCTATCACAGAAGTGGAAAAAAACAGCTGTAACATCATTGAATTAGATCAGTAGGAACTCCGGCACACCCTGTATGCCTGTTGTAGTATTCCATAAATTTGAAGGCAGTCGCTTGAGGCTTTGAGTGGTAGGTCCTTAGAACAAGGAGTTTCACATCCCAGTTTCCCTCATTCCTGCTCACTCCTAGCTCCTTGCCATGCACTGCCATGAACTTGTCTGTTCATGAGGCCACAGTGTGGACTGCACCTCAGAATGGATTTGGCTTTATGAAAAATGGCCCTCGTTGTGCATGAAAAGATTTTGTTTTTAAAGCCAGATTTGTTCAGAGTGGAGCCCCACAAGTGATCCAATGCAAAGAACAGATGTTGATAATGATTCCTGACACAGCCAAACAAGGCAGAGTTACAACTAAAGACTACCTAAGGCTTGCAAAGGTTTCTGACTGGTCTATGTAAAATACACTACAGAAAGTGAAGATGACTGGATTTTTTATGAGAAATATCATTCATTTGTTGCTCACATTTTCTGTTGTAGGGATTGAAGAACTTTCCTTCTTAAAATTACAAGAACTACACTGACAGCAGTCCTTGCTACCTTTCCATTTTTAGGAAAAAATTTTACTTTCAGAGGTCACTTGTAAACCTGGAGGCATCATCTATTTTAAATTGTAATGCTAAATGTCAAAGGAGCAAATCTTACAAGAATCTCTCAAAATTTTTTGTGTATTTTAAATCTGGAACTCTCAAGTAAGGATTTAACAATACAACTTCATATCAACCTCCCAAAACATTAATCCACTGCATGCACAGATAATTAGTGATTGCATAAGTAAGATTGAAACAAGAAGTTTTTATTAGGAAACTACTGACGTATGCCAGGCTTTTCTTATACTAGACCAAAAGGAAACCTATAAATTTATCTGCTGATGGGACTACCAAAGAAATGAAAATAACAGGCATTTTGTACCTCTTTTTACTTCCCATAGAGCTCCCCTCCCTCTCCTTGGAAATCCTTTACAGAAGTCAAAGATCATGTTGATCTTTGAATATGATCCAAATATGATCATAAATATCAGAAGAGTCTGGTTAATAAATAAATAAATTAATGAATGAAAATTAGCTAAAGATAATGAATGTAGGTCGCAAGAACTAACAGAAACATGAAAAGAAGGACTACGTTCAAAGGGTGATCAAGATTCTACATCAGTAAAAATTGCAAGGAGCAGGATTCAACAATTTTCTTTTCTATTTTGAAATAATACCTGTGAATGTAGGACACTGAGTTGAGTGGCATATTTAGAATGCTATTAGTTAGTGGATACTATAGTAAAATTAAAAATAATTCCTAAATTAAAAAATTAATAAATAATCTCTCTTTTGCTTATTTATTCAATTTCTTTCCTTTAGCATTCATGTGTTGGATTTTTTAAGGGTGGTTAAAAAATAACACAAGGGATAACATGTGCCTAACACAAGGGATAACATGTGCCATAGTCTTTGGAAAGTGTCCAGAACATCCGACATTGTCACATTTCAAAGGAGTATCTTGATCAGCTGATATTTTTCTATTCCATCATAAATGCCATCTGTTCTATTGTAATAAAACTTTTGATGTTATTTACCTGGAGAACCTATTCATCATTGTTACCAGACTATGCAACTAGATGATAGCATCATAAGGTTCACCAACGTTTAATGTTCTTTCACTGAAGTCCAAAATTATATTGCTGTAAATATGCTAGGAAAGAGGCCTCAGGTTTTAACTATGTTCCACCTACCATATCCACTTTAATAATGGCAGATGCAGGCACACATTTTATTACATATATAATTCTTCTTTCCTCCTGCTTCACATTCAGCTCTTCTCTCATTTACTTTTCTTGCCCATGGCATCTATGTCCCACGCCAGCCCTATTCCTTTCTTTCCTGTGGTCTGTACAAAGTTCCTCTGCCCTAAGATTAACGTGCCATATGCTACCATCTAATCCAAAGAGTGTCCACAGAAAGTGGCAAAAGTATATATTTTCACTCTGGGAAGAATCAGACCCTCATATAAGCATGACTATTCTCACACTGAATATAAAAGCATCCCATCTCAATAAAGAGAGGTGTAAAAGTTGTTCATAGCAAAACCTAGATAAGTCATCAAAAGTAGTCAGGATATAAAATCTTATGCTATTGTTAGTGGCATTATTTTTGACCATGATGTTATTCATACGTACACAGTGAAGGGAAGGCTGCACACTTAACTGTGCCAAAGGCTTTGGCTGGTACAGAATACACTCACAACGTGATGTCATATAGAGTGATTTATACACTGTTTTACAAAGTGAAGTTTTAGATTAAACTGCTAGTGTATTCGTGCATCCCCATACAAAAGAGGCTTCAGCTATTTACCAGCTCTCACTATCATGATGGAAAAGTGGTTATGACAATCCACATGCAAGTTCTAACTTTTTTATTTTTAATACTGCAGAATAAGTTCTCTGCATATCTGTAGGAGGAAAGAGATCTCAACATTATACGATGGGAACCAGCACTTCCTCAGAAGGGGCTTTGAAAAGTATGACGTCTGCCAGAAAAGGATACTCGGTGTGTGGGAAGGACAATCTGCTCTCTATTGGTTGTAATAAAGCCAGCAGCATCTGCTGCTGTTCGGCAGCGTCGCCACCACCACTCAATCTCTTAACATTTTTCATTCTCAGATTGTATTCTGAGCCTGCCATTCAGCATCTGTCTGTTTGAACAGAGGCAACATGGTGAGGTCCTAAAACTCATCACAGAACTTAATTCTGTAAAACTGCTTAAATGGTGGTGTCATTAGGCAGGGGCTGAGGAAACTTGCTTTTAAGGCAGTATGAAATTCTAGTCACTTCTAGCAAGATGAACTCATTCAATTCTATCAGGACAAGAAATAATGAAATCAAGTACACTTTTCCATAGCCTTTCCCTTTAATCACATACTCTTCTGAACACTAGGTAAAAGGCTTAAGCTCTTTGACAAATAAATAAAAAGAAGAAAGCAATTTAGCACACAGTTCTGATTTTTCTGGACACCTGATGGAGCATAAATGAGTCAGGAAATTCAAGGAAACTTCCCTTGCTCTCTCCCAAAACCAATGACCAGAGACAGAGCAAGAAGTGGTGCAATACTGCATGGAGTACCATAAAAAGGATGGAAAGATTTCTGATCTCGAGGAGCTGGGAGAGCTTGCATTCAAATATTAGCCAGAATTGCATGTTTTCTAGTACCTGTGCCTCTGTGGCTCAGATATTAAGCAGGAACATATTCTGACTCAGCTCCAGTTTCAAATGATGATCTAGCTCTCATCTTCACTGTGAAGACCAGATGCTTTCTCATCTCATTGATTCTAAAATAGTCATAATTATTATTCTACATAAATACACTGATTAGTAGATAAAGAAAAATAGATAAATGTCAACAATTAAATTAAGGTCATTTAGGAGACTCATGATCAAGCACTTTTACCAATGAATAGCCCTAGAACATACACCATCCTGTGTTTCAAAGTTTCTTTTCAGCCATTGACAACATAATGCTACCTCAGACCCACAGAGAACATAAAGTTATTATTTAGTAAGGTAAAAGTCTTTATTATTGAGAGCTGACTGGCAAAAACCCCAAACCATCAAACTATCATCATCCTTCAATTAGACCACATCAGAGTATTTCAAAGGCATTTTTATGTGGTAAAAAGCCACCTCTTACCTTCGGTGTGTACAGCAGAAACATAGGTCCAGTTATAGCGTTTGACAATGTCCACCATCGCCTTTGCTTGCTGCGCATCGGACGGCACCACTCTCATAAAATACTTGAACAGAGTTTTGTCGCTTAGGTCCATGCTTGTGGCAGAATAAGCAATCTGAGGTATATTGAAAAGCTGCAGCAAGTTCTGCACCTGGATAGCAACGGAGCTGGAGCCAGGCCCAATGACACCAACAATGGGTTTCTTGGAGCGGAAGGATGATGATGATCCATCCACACATCGCACCATCCCTTCCTCTTCTTCCGAAGAAATAAGAGAGTCCCTTATAAACTCAATGCTCTGCTCCAGAGCCACAGCAGAATGCCAGCAGGAGTCCCTTATTTCACATCCTAACGTTATATTTGGCAACAGTGTGGGGTCCAAATTAATTCTGTCAAGAGTATGTAGCATTGCCTCCACTCTCTGGATACCATACTGCTCTCTTACCTCTCCACATTTCCTCTCATGAACTTTGTCAACAGTTGGTTGGTGATGGACAGAGAATAGAGCTCCAATGATAATATCACCAGGCATGTGCGCAACCACCCTTCTCTCATTTGCCTGTGCTGAAACCAAAAGCCCAAAGTTCCCACAGACATCTTCCTTCAACAGCAGGATTGCAAGGAACAGCAAAAGGACCATTTTAGGAAATGGTTTAGGCTGGTAGAGACAACATGATGGAAGAAAGTTGGAGAGCTGGTGAAAAGCAGTTATCAAATCTTCTGGATAGAAGGAGCACTATACTGATGGTTAACTAGGAGTTGGCATCTGTTCTCTAAGAAGTCACCATCATCTCCGAGTGGACAGCTATGCAGAGCTGCACATGTGGTCATTATCCTCATACCCTTCAAAAATTAATAAATAAGAATAAGATCTTTAAAATTATTTATAAACCACCAATATATATAATCTTATATATTGAGATATAATATCTTATAATCTTTTCTAAAATTGCACCTATTTCTACAGCTATCAATGCCTGTACTTCATTGTCTACTGTGTATGCTCACTTTCACTGTTTTCAAGCTGGAATATTTTATCTCACAATCTTAGGCTTGCACTTCTGCGGGTATAAATTGAATTCATTCTTTTTGACAATCATGTTTAAAAATTCTTTGGGGAAATGTTTTCAAACACACAAAAGACAGGCAAGTATTTAATTCTCCAGAAGGAAGGTGTGTTGCCATTTCTAATATGTGTCTTTGAAAATAAGTCCCTCTAATTTTAGACACTTTCTATATCTCTAATATACATATGCCACACTAATGTACTCTGGGCTGCACTCTATTATCCATTCCAGCACTAGGAGACTGCTGTTGACACACAGAACTCTTATTCTAAGGAATACAAAATATATAAATCTATTTTTGTTTTGCAAGATACAACATGAAAAATATTAGTTTTCAAACAAGATTAAGAAAACTGATTTTGTTATTAATATTTATATTTATTTTAAGCAAAAGAACAATAACTCTAAAATAGCAAAGCAGTGAAATTATATTCACCTTTTTATATCCTTACTCTAAAATTTGTCAAGAAGAAAAATCGTTATATTGTAGACAACCCTAAAGATTCCACTGGTATAAAAAGTCAACACAAAGACTGTACAGATGCAGTAATGCCCAAAATGTTTGATCACCAACATTTACCTATAGACTGCAATGCAATCTGCACTCATCTTTACTGTTGCTGAAGGATAAATAAATAAATATATATATCAGCAAACACTTCACATCTTGTGTTGTGGTTAACTTGTGGAAATAGAAAGTGTACTTGAAAATGTTCTGCACCGGGCAGTGGATTTGCACCAGAGGTATAAATATAGTGCCTAAATAGTTGTTTGCCAAATCTTGATCCCTGAGCAAATTAAATACCATCTATTACTCCTCATCTTCCAGTGAATAAATTGATAGTACAGAAAGGTAAGTACAATTGTAAATCTACTTACTGAACCATGTGTCCAATTTCATTATTAACAAAACTGCAAAATTCTGGGGCAGAACCTCGTCTCAATTTTATTGACATAAATCTTCTGATGCAATAAAAAAATAAAAAATTTCAGACACCACCAATCATTTCTAATCCATCAACAATGCCTGTAACAGCACCTTGACATTGTAAAGTGAAAGAAACCATCCCAGTAGAAAATGTACCTCTGTTTCTTCAGATCTTAAAAATCTCACAGGATTTTAATCTTGAATTTACTCCTCACAGCTAGGTCATTCAGTATAGTGACACAGTGAAACTCTTCCTGATTCTGAAGATGAGACACACAAATATAAAAACATTCTTCTGACTGATGCTAGGCTTTCTCAATTATTCTTTTACCTAGATGTATAAATTATAAATTATTTGCACAGAGGAGTAAGTGACTGAGTTTGAGTGAGTATTCCCAAATAAAATGCAAATCCTTAAAAAGAGGAAACCTTTAATATAATATTTAAATGTTAATTTCAATATTAATAAGTTCATGTATTATTAATTTTAGTAATATAAAGTGCTAATAATAAAATAAGGTTCATACAACTGCAAAACACTTCAAGAAGATTTGGTTTTTTTATTCTTTGAAGAGCTGGCTTATCAATACTGCAGCCCTTTGCCACTAAGGAATAACAGCAGTTCAGTTCAGGTTAATTAGTCTCTAATTACAGACTATCACTATTGGTTATGTCTTGCAATTATTTTTTCCATCACTCTGAAGTTGGTACCATATAATTTGCAAACAGTCAAAAGGATGAACGACAGGGAATATCCTTGTACAAGATCACAGCTGTAAAATTCCTATACCTTTATTTAATTGAATTTATTATGACTTAAAAAAATTAATTATTTATTAACTTACTAACATTTGAACAGAAATAATACTCTGTTATTTAACACCATGGATGCTTATTTTTCTGAACTTCTCAAATTAAGGCTACATGTCCAGAACACAAGTATATTGTGACAAGTGCCAGCTCTGCCTCAGACTGTGACTGGATATACAATTAGATGCCTTTTTGTAACCTATCTTCCTCTGAATCTGCAGTTGTACAAATAGAGAGAGTTCAGGGGCTTGGGCTGAACTTGTGGTACAAAACCATAATCCAATCCACCATTTTAATTCTGCAACACATATTCACCAAATTTTTTGGTCTTATGTCTAGGGATTAAACAATTTCCATACAGGATATATGAGAAAGAGAGGGCAGTAAAGCCATTTTTATCTTCTTCCCTCCAAAGAACAGCTGTTTTTCTGTTTATAGTTGTATCTATCAGTATAGAACTACAAGGCAAAGAATGAGGCCAAGCTGAAGGTCTCCTTCATATTTCTAGTTCCACAGTACTAGGATATGTCATAGCTGGGGGATTCCTATTTCTGAAAGCAAAAAATCTTTCTCCTCCATGGCACCCAAGGGAAAAGAAAGGGCCGGATGCAGGCTGCAATTGCTCCACAATTAATGAACTGTCTTCATTATATTAAAGCTAAAGTCAATTTACTTGGGACTTAAAAAAGCTCCTAATTTCACTGAGAACACAGCTTCTGTTTTATAGTATTGGACTTAGGATTCACATCCAAAGCACCTGAAGTCAAGATTCTCTGTGGCCTTTCATAATGTAATGAAACAACTTGGAACTTATATTGACTAATATTTCAATGTATTTGTATTTCTTAATAGAGATATGGTTCTCTTGTCTTGGACTCATAAACTTAAGAACAGGATGGCTGAGGTGGAAAGGCACTTTAGGCAGTTATCTGGTCCATTCCCTCTGCTTACTATAAGTTCAATTAAAACAGATTTCTTAGCTTCATGTCCAGTCAGGTTCTTAATATCCCTGAGGATGGGAACTCCACAACTTTTCTGAGCAACCTGTTTGACCACAGTCACAGTAAAAAAGATTTTTATATATATTTAATCAGAATTTCCTGTGTTTCAATTTGTGTTTATTGCCTGTCATCCTTCTGATGGGCCATGCCACGAGAAGATACTCTGAGACTAATCAGGTAACAAATCCTATTTTAGGCAAAATGGCTGAGCAGAGAGCTGATAGACTAAGCACACTAATTATATTTCCTGGAGATTGTCTTCCTGAAGAGAAGATGGCCATGGGAACTATTCAAATACACAATTTCACTGTGCTTCTTTCCCAAAAGAATCACATACAAGTCCCTCCACGTTTTGATTACAATTCTTTCTTACTACAGGAAGCGTATTATTACAAGCAGGATGAGTACTAAAATTAAGTAAAATTTCATAAGCTTAAATATAACTCTTGTTTAATTTTTTAGAAATAATCCTAAAGGGAATTTGACATGCTATAGCCCTCAGACTGAGAACAGAGGTATCAGCAGTTTCAAAGACAGTGAACTCCAGAGTGCATGCACAAAGTAATGGGAATTGTTTCCCCATTAATAATTTATCTGTTTTGTTTTCATTGATGGACAACATGCACAGGGTCAAATTCATTTTTCACATGGTTCAATTTCTTCATCATCAATGGACTTATCCCAAATTTACTGAAACATAAGCGAGAGGGAATCGGGTACTTAATTACTGGTGTGTCGATGTTCCTTGCTTATTTCGCTTATGGATCTAACTATAAACTTACCCTGAAGTCACATGCTTTAACAATAGAGGATGCTGTGGTCTCAGTCTTTTGGTGCACTAATTTCAGGCTTGGAACAATTGCAGAAGAAGTAGGACAGAAAAATAACACTGCCTATCTGTCCAGTGTTCAGTCTTGCCCTAGACAAAAGTTTTCACACTACCCAGATGACTGGAGACACAGATCTGATGAAGCATTCAACATGTTCCCGTGACCTCTGTTCTCCCTGGCAATATAAACTTCATGCCAGACTCTGTCAGGAGAAATTCTCAGCTGTTCCCTTGGGGCAGAGTTCCAGCTACTTCATGTTGAGGTTTAACCGAGTAGAAAATGAGCATCTGTAATATTCCATGATATATCACACAAATCTTTCATTATTCAAAAAAATAAATGTTTCAAAATTACACCATTCTCAAATGCATGCCCATCTGTACTTGCAGTCTGTAGAGACCAAAAGAAACAAAATGCACACTGATATCTAAGTGCATTAATTTAAAAACTTGATCAAAAACCAGACTATGAGCAGCAGCTCACCAAGAGCTGATTTCCCACTATATTTGTGGCTGAGAGTTTATATATGGGCTGCATCTCGCTGCTGTTAAGGGCTTGTGCTCCCGCAGGTGTAACTGTGTTTAAAGCTGCAGGGTGACCCCCTTTCCTCCGGGGCTTACATTATTATAGCAGCGCCCACTAGTGACCCCGCAGCCAAGCACCTGTGCTTTGCAACCTGAACCCGCTTGGCACCATGGCTTCTAACAGGCAAAACAGCAACTCGGCTCAGGGAAATTGCTTTATTTATTCTAATCTGTATCATAGGGAAAAAAAGTTTAAAAGGGAGAAGTAACAATGCTTCCTGTCGGTTTTCTTCTTTGTTACACTTTTGTAAGTTTATGACAGGTTCGTTCATTTTTTCTGAATCTTCAGGCAGGTTTAAATATTAAAAATAAAATGTCTGATTACTTAATCAAAGAATAGTGCTGTGATAGAGTGAGAACTCATGGCCCAATCCAGGGAAACACTTAGGAATATGTTCTGTGCTTCTCAGAAGAATACAATTGGTCAAATATCTGTAAAGAATTATCTAAAGTTTAAGGTTCTCCTTAAAAGAATTTCAGGATCAGAAAAATCACAAAAACTAACGTCCTTAAAATCCATTCATTTGTGACAAAATTTGCTTATGTTACGTTTGTATAACTTAAAGCCATGTATCTGCTTCTTAAATTCTTTCCAGGCATTCATTCAAAATACATACCACAATTAATTTAAATCCATCAGAAAAGAGATAATATATGTTGTTATGGATCAAATCAGTATATTCCAAAGAATTGACCTATGTTTTGTCATCAGAGAAGACAAAACCATGGCAAGTAGCAACTGAATTACTGATTCAGAGTCATCATGTCACTTATCTCGCAGTAAAGATCTTACAACAGTAGCAAAATACAGAACAGCCTTAGAAAAACTGTTACATAAAGAGATCGACCCCTCAGCTCATCTTGATTTGGACCAATGCTAGGAGAAAGTACACTCAGGATGCTAAGCTTTGCTGACTTCTGCTATGGCATTGCAAACTCCAAGCATTGCATTCAAGCTATTCCAGCAATCTGTCTCCCAGTGTTCTGGGGAGGCTCATTTTGCAGGAGGAGATCCCCCCTACCCATTCCTCTGAGGTAATTAATTTTGGTCACACAAACCCTGACACATTCAAATGGTCTATAGTTGAAATTCATGGAATATGAGCACTCTGATCCGTTTTGAATTTTCTACTAATGTTTATTTTTTTTCTGCCCATAAAAAAAACCAAACCAAACAAAAAGCCCAACATCAAGCAATCATTGTTCATTACATTATCAGATCTGCAAATTCCAGTGGAAATTGGATCAAGCTCTTTGACAGAGAAAACAGCCATATACAAAAGGAGAGACTACAAAGCAGTTTTCTATCATTCCACTTAGAAATAGGAAAAAGCTAAGCAGCAAGGGAGAATTTTCACCATTTGGTCAGAACATCCACTGGAAATAACAGACTGAAGTGTTGATCTCATTTCTTCATAGCTACTAAACAGAGAATGCTTTAATTATCAACAAGATCCTTAGCAATCCCTGGAAGTTCTTCCCCATGTTATGTCCATACACGCTTTCAGGTTGATGAAACAATTTTGGCTTTAATATGTAGGTGCTTAACTTCCCAGGGAAACTTGCAATGATCTCCATAATTTTGCTAAATATTCTATATATTGCTGCTGTTGCCAAAACCCAATTATATCATATTATGCAGGAACTAATAGCTCAGGTGTGTTTTAGTCAGTAATCCTAGACATTTTATTAGTTAATAAAACTGTATGGGATGGAGGATGTGAACAAGAAAAGGCAATTGCAATTTCAGAACACATTTTCCAGCAACTTGCAACAAGAGTGGTTATGGTGGTATGCCAGTCCTACCACTATGCCAGAAATGTCATAACTATATTGGAAGATAAAATCACAGAAAACCTATATAGGGGCCCAAAAATACTGTCTGAACATTTGAAACAATGATCAAAGCTTTGATCGTGTAATGTAAATATTAGCATGTACTCAAAGTATTTGAGAATTTGCAAAATATTAGCATGAGATAGAAATATTTAGTAATAGGGTAAGTAAAAAACCCAGTCATAGGAAATTTAAAGAGCCTGACAGTTAACTCCTCTATACATCCTTCCTTTTCAGGATTTAGAGTGGTGTATTTTCAAGATGATTCTCTGCCACTTCTGAGATGATCCCCTATATTGTCTTCAAGACTAGGAGAAAGAAACGTCCTGGCTCTCCCACCACCGGAAATTGCTTCTCAGGGAAGAGATGGAATGTGAGTAGGGCTATCGGGGTGGCAGAGTCTTGGGGTGCGGGACAGCGCTGCCTGCGGGCCGCGGGCCGCGGGCCGCGGCCGGGAGGGGAGCGGGCAGCGGGCAGCGAGGAGCGGACGCTGTCCCTGGTGCTGAGCACCGCCCGCCGCTGGCGTTCGCCGCCAGGCAGGTCTCTGGAAGGGGAAGACAAAAATAAAACAACCTAGAAATCAACCGGTGGTAAAAACTGCCATGGTGGTCACATTTGGCATGCGGGATCGCATTTTTACAGATAAATCCATAGGTCTGGGTCTTAGAGAAAACTACTGGGCAAGGTTAACTCCCAACATAGCTACCTGCGCTGCCACAACTGAGCGGCTGTGCACACAGACGTGTATGTGTGCATCCACACTGGTGCTCAGGTCTCTGTCTCCCTGCTCGGCTAGCGGTATCGCTGTCCCCCTCAGTCCATAATGAATCATTTTTGCACGTGGAGACATCAGCTTTGATTATTAAATAAGTAACAGACAGGACTCGCTGAGCAGAGCCAAGTGATTTGTCCCAAGGTCACACAGAAAAGTCTATGGCTGAGCTAAGCCTGGCTGTCTCTGGAAAACAAATACATTCCCATTTCCATTATACATTCCTATCAAGATAAACCCCCACTTATGAGCGGAGGGACTGTTATCACACACATCAGCAAGCCCAGGTATGACAGTACCCCCAGTCCCTGCAGCCCCACACGTACCATGCTCCCAGGGAGGGATCAATGCCAGCTGCCCTCCAGCACTCTGACCCCGTGATGCCCCTGCAACCCCTAGAGAGATCCCCACTGGTTGGCTTCTTGGTCCCCCAGGAGTTGTGCTAGTCCTCCATCAACCAGAGTATAGAGCAAAAACAAGAAAAAGGGAAGGAGGCGAGGGGGAAGAGTCTTTCCTTTATCCACAGGGTTTCTGTCCAAAATCCAGGGCACATAAACACCCTCTCCCAACCCACAGCGTTACCTTGTCAGTGGCAGCAAGTGCTTCTTCCCACAGTGGTGGCAAAATGGTCCTTTTGGTGGCAATAATTAAGACAGGTAGGGGTAGGCACCTCCTATTTTCAGCCACGGCAGAGATAGCACTCCTCACACAGACCTTCTGGAGCTGAATAATCCTCAAATGCCTCTGCAAAGATCACCAGCAGGTGAGCTCCACTCGGCTAGCATTGTCACTCCTCCAGCTATAGGCACATCCTATTTTCTTCTGATCACAGGCAAATGCTGAGGACCGAGTACCCTACCCCCGCGAATGCATGCACACACACACACGCCATGCAACACGCTGTTCTCTCAGCATCGCCCAAATCTCATTTGCAAGAGGCGTGAATGGTCCCTGGATTTAAGGGAGGGGGAAGGCATGAGGAGGAGGAATAAACAAACAACGATGAAACAACAGATGGGTCTCTGCTCTCTGCCACCACAGCCTTGGTCTTCCTAAATACATGCTGCAGCCTGACCCACCTGCTTAAACACCTCCGCCCTCCCTCACATTTGCACAGTAGCAATCTCTCTATGTTTATAGTGAGCTAACCCTGCGTTCTGCCCTGTGAGGAAATCTCTTCAGATGCTCTGAAGGTTGTAAAGTCCCCCTACAAACTGACACCTCTCTCCGGCTCTACGCTCCGGCAAGGAAGAAAGCGGCAATCGGTTCAGAACAGCATCATCCAAAGGAAGGGAAAAAAAAAAAA
>VZRX01012117.1:0-16076 GCA_013398075.1 Notiomystis cincta
GGCACAAGAGATCATGCAGAAAAATGGAGGGATACATCAGGAAACAGTCCAATGTGGCCAAGGCTTTGGGGCCAGTGGAGGTGGCCCCTGAGTATTGGGTGATCTTGATCGCCAACAACCTCATGGTGGAAATCGAGAATCCAACATCATCCACAAGTTCATCCAGGACAAATATTCCAAATGGTTCCCAGAGCTGCAGTCACTGGTGCCCAATACCCTGGATCACATCTGAACCATGAAGGAATTAGGAAATTCCCTGGATAAATGTAAGAACAAAGATAATGTGCAGCAGATCCTGACCAACACCACCATCATGGGCACCAACCCACCCACCAGGGGCAGCAGCTGTCAGAGGAGGAGCTGGGCAGGATGGAGGACACGGCCCTGGCACTGAGCGGGCCAAGCTGTGCATTATGAGTACGTGGAGTCCTGCGTGTCCTTCATCGCCCCGACCTCCCCCTCATCCTCAGGGCCTCCATGGCTGCCAAGGCTATGGGGGCAGCAGGGGGCCTGACCCCACTGTCCAAACTGCCAGCCTGCAATGTCCTCCTGCTGGGAGCCCAGCACCGGATGCTATCCGGCTTCTCCTCCACTTCCATTCTGCCCCAAACTGGCCTCATCCGCCACAGCGACATTGCCCTGTCCCTGCCACCGGATTTGAGGAGGAAAGCAGCATGGCTTGTTGTGGCCAAGTGCACACTGGCAGTCAGGGTGGACACTTCCACGGGAACCAGGACAGGAAGGAGGGGTATGAGCTAAAGGAGGAGCTCGAGCACAAGTTCAACAAGGGGCAGGAGCCATCCTGGTGAAGCAGGGGAGGCTGCTGCTGGCGCCATTGGACGGGCAGAGGAAGAAGAAGGGGGTGGCGGTACCGGAAGATGAAGGAAGGCTTGGAGCTGACACAGATCTGCAAACAGGCCAGCAGGATGAGGTTTGGGGAGGTTGAGGAAGACATCCACCAGGAGGACCTCGGGTTCAGCCTGGGCCACCTGGACAAGGCCGGCAGTGGCCACGTACGCCAGACCCAGGTCTCCAAGGCCTGGCTTGGGTCAGCAAACGGGGCTCCAGCCAAGGCCTGGATCAGCAAAACCCTGCAGAGGACCCTGCAGGAGCCAAGTGTCATCTGTGGGGGCAAATCCATGATCTGGGACTGCACCTCAGGCACGGCCTCAAGCGTGGCCTTCACACCCTGCAGGGGCCGGAGAGCGGAACCTGCAGGTGGCCAAGGCCACCCAGGAGGAGAAGAAGAAAGTGGCCGAGGCCACCCAGAAATATTTCTCTAGCATGGCTGAGTTTCTCAAGGTCAAGGGGGACAAAAATGGGGTCTCCATCCCCCTGACCCCATTGGGACCCCCAAATCCCACTCTATGACTCCCAAATTCCTGAGGATTCCCCTCCAATGTCACTTTCCCAAACTTTTTATAAGTATTGGAATTTGTGGTTGGAGCATCTTGGAGGAGTTGGGGGTCAGGGGGTTCTGGAGGGATTTTGGACAGTCCTGGATGGATCTTGGGGGGTCCTGAACAGATTTTGGGAGTCCTGGGGGAAAAAAAAATAGACTACAGATTTACAGATATATGTGTAAAGAATATAGAGAATATATAAAAGAAAAAAGGCAAAAATCAATAGGCATCACACCCACACAGTACTTTGATATTTAAGAAGTTACCATGGTAACACCTGCACTGCACTGCAGCCTGGAGTTAAGCAGGCCTTGCTACTAGTCCTCTGCTAGAACTACTGGAGCCTCATTTTTTACTTCTTGGGTTAAACTCACAATCTTAACATCCTGGTAAGAGAAAACTGACCTTATACAGTACATCAGGGCTAAAATATCAGCCCAAAAAGCAGAGAACAAGACCCCAGCCACTGAGTAGCACATTTAATGAGCAAATAACTGTGCAGAACCATTGATTTTCCTGGGCATTCAAGTGACTGAATCTTATGCAAGAAACTTAAAACAGCAGAAACTGATGAGAGCTGGGCCTGGATTAAGGTGTGTTTGTGAATTTTACAGCCTCAAAAATCAATCTAGAACTACAGATGCCAAACTCTTATATTAGTATAGCTTCCCAAAATGAGAAATATGTTCCTGGGAGAGTACATCTCATTAAGCAGTACACAGGTCTCATTTCACAAGTTGCTTTCNAATACAAGGCCTGTTTATTTTCTGTCACTCAAAGCAGGCAGCCTCTCACACGCTCTGCACCGGTGAACCCTGGCTCACTGTTTTCTTAACTTTCCCACTTTAATCCCAGGAGAGAGCTGATGTGCAAGATACTAACCTTATCTTCTAAAGGAAGGCATGGAAATACAAACATGTTCCATAACAGCAGCTTGGGAAGAATTACTGACAGAAGCAGCAAAGTCCTTTCTGCTTTGTTGTATCACTTCAGAAAAGCTCTGGCTATTCTGCCCACAAAAAGCTGAAAGATGCCTCCTCTGACATCTTCACCTGTGCCTGGCACAAGCTGCTAAACAAGCCATTAGAACAGAATGTGAAAAGGCTTCTCAGTCATTACTGACCTAAAAGGATGTGAGTAATATCAGATCTAAAGAAGCCTGCAAAGTTTCCTTTCCACCTTATTGTCATTCCATGTTCTACCTAATGATGAAATATAATGGTAAGTACCAACTCTGCAATCATGGATTAAGAAAAACAAAGAGGCATTTATCAATTTTCCCAGTGCCTTTTTTTTTTTTTAAATTATCAGCTCAAAACACATAGACTGTGTTATCTGCTGCCTCTGTATCAAAAGCAATAAGTAGCTGAGAAAGCTAAAAGGATAACTCATTTCAGCCAAAGCCAGAAGCTTCTATATCCATCATAAAATTAAAATATCACTGAAGCAAAAGACCAGTGAAATAGAAGTTATGCTATAGAGACACATACCTTTACAGCCCATTTAATACAACTGTCACTGTTGCAATTAGTGAAAAAAAAAAAAATCACCATAATGGTTCTGCTTACTGGGGAATTTTGTTATTTTAAATTTCATTTGAACCATTCTTCCAGCTCCTTCAGCTGCCAATCCTTGTGGGTTTTCTTATGCAGGCTCTAGGAATACACAGACCAGCTGCAACAGCTGGGATCCAGTTACACTCTCAGCCTTATCTTCCAGAACTATGAACACTTAACATCAACCTTCAGGACATGAATCCAGATCACACCCCCTGAAACACAGCATGATGCTTTCTGCAGTTTGCTTTTGTGGGGAACTTGTGCACAAGGCCAGGCCTTCATCAGCTGCATGTTTCCTCCCAACATCTGTGGCACTGATACCTTGACCAGATACCTTGAAGACTATTAGTAACAGAATGAGGTAGCTGTAACAGACTGAACAGCAGTAAATATGCACAGCTGGTTGCAGTTCTCTCTCATCTTACCCCTGCCTAACTTGCATTTTGTTCCACCTCTCTCGTGCCATAAAGTCAATTTCCTTTCATGCACACTTTGTGTTTACAATTTGGAATCAATGAAGATGTTACTCCCAAGTAGGAATTAAATTTTTCTGAAGATATTAACTCTGGTTTGTTTCAGAATAAAATTCTACATGTCCTGAGTTTCTCTTTAAAAAAATGTTTAGAAATCATTCCACAAGGTTTTTCTTTGAAAAACATGATAACTTGGCTGTGTACACATAACTCTCCCACTGTTTATAGCAAGGTTTGTGACAACTTTCTGCTGCTTTCCTAAGAAAAGTAATGCTCATCCATTTCCCAAAAAAGCTGTCTACTGACTTCTAAAAACTAAGTAGCTGAAGAGCACTTTTGACATCATATTTTATCTTTCAGCTGGCTCCTAAAGATATTCCCAAATACTCAGCTTTTACATAGCAATTTAATACCAAAGGCAACAAAGCTTAAAAATAACATTTTGAAGACAGAGGGATTTTGAAGGGGCCATGATGGAATGAGTGCAGAGAAGGGCAGCAGAGCTGGGGAAGGGCGTAGAGGGCAAGTCCTGGGAGGAGAAGCTCAGGGGGATGGGGTTGTCCAGCCTGGAGAAGAGGAGACTCAGAGAACACCTTATCACTCTCTACAACTGCCTGAGAGGAGGTTGTAGAAAGGTGAGGGGTCAGTCTCTTCTCCAGGGCAGCCAGCGACAGGATGAGAGGAAATGGTCTCAAGCTGAGCCAGGGGAGGGTCAGGTTGGAAATCAGGAAGAATTTTTTCACTGAAAGGGTGACTGGGCATTGGAATGGGCTGCCCAGAGAGGTGGATTCACTATCCCTGGATGTGTCTGAGAAACAACTGAACATGGCACTCCATGCTGTGGTTTAGTGGGAGGGGAGGGTGGTGTTTGGTCAAAGGCTGGGCTTGATCCTGGAGGTCTTTGCCAGCCTTAATGAGTCAGTGAAGTCACAAAATAAACTCAGAGAAACAGATAATTGTGTGCAAGTGTTGCCAGATCAGCTTTAATTGCATCCTGCCATGGTCAGATACATTGTGTTAATTAACAGTTCTCTGCCAAAGCAGAGCTCACAGCAAGAGGCATTGATGTGGAAATGGACAGCCCCATCCTGTGTTCTGTAAAGGTAAAGGCTTTCTTTTGCCAAGCTAAGAATCAAATTCAACCCTCAACAACTAACATTCTTACAAATAGCTTGGTCTCTAACAGAGAGCTTATTAAATTTATTATTTATATTTGTTTATTGCATAATTTACCAAGCCTGTTAAAAATACAAACCTTAACCTCCACCTCACTTGACTTGCAGAAGCATTAGAGATGTGTAAAAGTATCACCTTGTCCTTCTAAGTTATTTAAATGAAACCCCACATGGCTCCCTGATTTGCAGCATCATAGACAGTATTAGTCCTTCATGCAGCAGGCACACACTTGCAAACTCAAAAACATTCATTTCTCTGCCTGTACTGTTCCCAAACCCTAGCAGAACAGAAGGAAAACTGTCTATGGAATATGGGAACATTACTGCCGTATTTGTCCAATAATAGTGGCAACATAGCAGCTGACAGAATGGCTTCTATTTGGAGGTTAATGGAATTCCAATGTATTTTAAATTCAACTCCACAGTGAACTTGTGTATACTTGATGCTTCTGTAAACTAAACTAAACTAAGGCTCCTCAACTCATCCTCTGCTGGACAAAAATCATTCATACAACACACTATCTCCGGCTAGCACTCAAAAAGAAACAATTTAAAATATCTCTAATACCTACATATGTTGCAAACAAAGCAAAAGACCTATAAATACTAATTTTCAACTCTGGAGTTAAAGCCCAGTGATTGATAAGTTAAGCAAGTTGCAAGTCAATATTAAGGGTATTTTAAGTCCATGAGGGGAATTTTCAGGTAAAAAGGCATCAACTCCACAGCAAGCTTTGCTGGTATGGTTTTAGCTGAGGTTGCCATTTCAAAGTCATACATATAAAACACTTTATCAAATCAAGTGTTGCATCTGCTTTTGTACACATATTTTGAAAGGACTGTCAGTGTAAGAAGACACTGAAAACATGCAAGTTCTTCTGTCTGTGGCTATTGCCTTTTGCCCTTTCACTGGTGTAAGGCAGAACAATTTACCTCTGGCACCTTTAGTACCTATAAATGATGACATTTTCTTCTGCTCAGAAGAGATCCCATAAAACCTGAGTTGAATTACCTAAATAAAAAACCAGTCACTCTTAAATTTGAAGTCAAGCTTGGTAAGGAAGCTTGTAGATTAAAAACCCATCTGAATAAAAGAGATGATTCAGCCTCTGGAAGTCTCAGCTCCCACAGTCTTTGCACAGGCAAAAAAGCAGCACCTCCAGCCTCTTTTTGAGAGCTGCAGGATTGACTCAGTTGATACAAAGGTAAAGGGATGTACAATTGCTACAAAAAACAGGCACAGACTGAGCAGCAGGTATGAAAACAGCCTGAAGCTCCAAAATTCTGATTTAGCCTTGAAACAAACCTGAGCTTAGTGAATTCACAGGGCAGGGCAGTCTGCCTTGCAGGCTATCCAGGCAACACAGAACTTTATTATTTTTTCCCCAAACTTTCTTGTACTATAAACTTGAACTTGAATAGTCTTTACTTGGACACACTAATAAAACTAACCACTAATCTGATCTGGAGACAGGATAAACTTGCTATGCCTGTATTCAGTTAGCAGCTTCCCTACTCTACAACACAAATCTTAAAAAAGAGAGTAAAAGCTTTTTTTTTTAAAGGTTAAAATGGTCATATTCCAACAGTTTAAGCTGTTCTTGTATTCAGCAAGTACAATTGTGTTACCATACTGCTAAAAAAAATTAAAAGAAAATATAAAGGATGTAATATAGTGAAGTACGAGATAAGAAGCATTGTTTTTCTAATTAAATGGCAAAACTAAAATACTCACACCATTTTCTCACACACTTGCCAGATGCTACCTGCAGGTAAATTCACACAATCCTGCACCTTGAACATTTAAAACTAGACTCAATAAGCTCAAGGAAACATTAACTAATACTCATTTCTGGTCTGGCAAAGGGAAGGACATGATAGGATGAAAGGATTAGATATAAACTCCATTAAAGCACCTAATTATGTCAGTGTTTTTCTGCAGATGTTATGACTGTGGAAGACAGGTAGCTACCTAAATAAGCTTAAGCTTGGTGTTCTTAGCAACTTGTAAGAAACTTCCTTCTCTCTGCCCTGCTGAGCTGAGTAGTTTTTACTTTCCTCTAAGATAATTAGTAATCCCTGCTGGAGAGAACATTTCTTTTGTCTGTTTTCAGATATTCAGAGAAAACATTACTCCCTTGATCATACCCTTTAATATTTTTCATACTTCTTTAATTTGGTACCTGTAACATCAAAATTGGATATTTATTTCAGCAAATCTAGGATTTTAACAGTATATTTGCTTGAATACAGAGCAAATACAGCCTACAGGACCTACCTGTAGGTAGGTGAAAAGTTAACATTAAAAGTTCTGCCTTTTGCCTGAACTCTTACCCTGAATCTGACTTGGAAAGAATGGACATTTCCATAAATCTCAGAGCAGCAGCCAGCCAGCAAGCACATGGGAAAGAGGGCAATGAAAGCCAATTATGTAACTAAGACAGAAGGATGAATTGAACTCAGGTACTTGTGAAATTGATTACTGGAGATTCTGCCTCTGCCTCAGCACAGCTTGAAGATGAAAGGTTTAAAGGTCAAGCTATTTTTTAGATAATAGGTTTATTTCCTTCTTCCCTACCCCATCCCTCCACTTTAAAGCAAGTAAGAAAGTAACTTTCATTTGTGAACAGCTGGGTGGAATCACTGAACTGGGACCACGTGGCCACTAGGATTTTAAGTGACTTCCATTCGGGCCAGACAGCCTTGTAACACAGTGCTTGGTCCTCACTCTTAGATGGCACACACTGGACTTTCTGGAGATAACAGAGCCATCAAAGGTGTCAGTGTGAAGGAAAAGTTGGGGCCAAAAAATTCAACTGGACAGAAACGTGAGTTCCACCAAAAATGGTTAAAGGAGAAGTTGGTGTCTGCTCTTTGCTGAACAGCCAAGTCTCAGACTTCAGTGCCCCTGAAATGCAGGATATGAAATCCAGGTTGAGTCTCATCATTTGGACCCTCAGACCAACACCAACACAGTGTGCCAGAGAACAAGGTGAAAATAATCACATGCACTTGACTGAAATGCAATTTATCCTTAACATTTCTGCTAAAAATGTTCAGATACTATTTAAAAATAGATGGAAAACCACCTTCCTTAGGCCAGGCTCTCATTTAAATTGTGGATTTAAATTTTTTTTACTAATCCATGCCATTTATGCCGATAACCATTACAAGCACACACTATAAAAGTGACAAGCTTTTTCAGACTAAATTAGAATCAGAACACTTCAGAGCATGTCTGCAATTCACTTGTCATTGTTTTGCACCCCAAAGCAGACAACAGAAGCAATTACCACATTGCTGATAATCTTGCAGGCCTATTTTTTTTCCTCCTGTGGCCCACTTCCATTAGGAAAATTATATTCTACTAAAGGTAGAATTTTAAAGGTACAAAAAACTTCAAGCAGGAGATGGGGAATACAGGATTCTCCCAGAATCACTCCAAGACATAGAAACATTTTAAACTGCTAAAACTTTAAACTTTACTAAAACTTTAGCTGTAGAATTGACTTAATCAGCTGAATATCCAGGGCTCTGGTATTCTGGTCTAGCTCTGTTTTCTGAGTCCCATTCATTGCACAGGATGAGCTGCAAAGCATCTGAAGGAGTCTCTCATTTTGCCCCAAGGGCAACCCCAAGCTCTGTTCACTGCTATGAGAAATATCCACTGTCACAGACACAGAACCTCGAGGGATCTGCTTTCTCTTGCTGCTCTGTGTCAAGCTCTCCCCCAGAGCAATGTCAGTGCAGCAGGCAGTTTGTGGGGCTGGCTGGCTCAGGCTCCTCCAAGTTCTCCTGGGCTGAGTGTTTCTTGGGGTGTGAAGGGCTCCCTTCTCTTTGCTGGAGAGGCTGCTTTCCCTCCAAAGGCCCCTCTGTAATGTCCCAGGCCTGATCTGTCCAAGCAGCAAGGGGAGCCCGTGGAGAGGCAGTTTTTCCATCTCCAGCTTCTGCCTGGAGCCAGTTTGGTTGCTGCTCGGGGTTGCTGCACTGTACACCCTAAATGCCTCCTTTTCTGCTGCATTGAGTAGCTGGAGGACAAAAATACCATGGTCCCCATTCCTCACATTCACTTCCAACCCCAAAACATTTCCTACAGCTTGCTGTCCAGACATCATCCCCAAGGCAGTTCCCAGCCCTCCTCATTTTTTCTGATCCTTGTTCTGCTGTCTTAAATTTCTATGTTATTTCTCCCCAGACTTTGATCTACTTTTGATCCAGCAGAAAAAAAAATGGTGGGAAAACAAGATGCATTGAAAAGCTGCATTTATCACAGAAACATTCCATGAAAGTCTAGTAATTTAAAACATGGAGAGACATCTCAGTGAGAATTATCACAAGACAGTTTTGTGGCACTAACAAACTCTGTTTCTAGTGAACTTTTATAAATACAGCTACTCCACCCTCCCTTCTTTCTAGAGGAGAAATTCAAAGGGATTGCCAGCACATGCTCACTCTAACCTTGTTCAGAGCAAAAGACAAAAGTCTTTTGTTCAGATTCAGAAGGCATTTATTGCTCCTCTATGATGACAAAAACTTAATAAAGTTAGGCTAAATGGAAAGGTTTTCTTAGTATTAGCAATAGACTGTTTTATAGATCCATATGAATTTGTGCTATTAAAAGCAATCATGGAATTTTCATGGTAAGAATACCTTAAGGTATTCTCAAAAAAAGAAAAGTTCCATTACCAGCAAAAATGGAAAATAAACTTGCTTTTGCTGCATTTTAGTGTACCACACTCCCTTCTGTTTTTGCAGTGCTCCCTTATGTTACATAATCTTATTTTATTTTGTCAACAATTTATCTTTGTTTTTCGCTTTAAATCTCACAGCACCAGATCATAAGCATAATTTCTGGTGAGCAACTCCACTGCATTTTAATTGAAAATAGACTATTTTTTTGTTTAAACCTAAGATATGTATTTTGTAGCAATGGCACGATGTGAGCTCTGAAATCCCACTCTCCCATGCTCAGACTCTCAGGTTCTGAGCAGAGTTGCCTTTGCCAGCCAAACTCAGGCACTGCCTGGGGACAGCACCCCATATTTGAGGGGATGTCCTTCAGAAGGCAATCTCAGAGAAGGCAGGGCATGGAGATCCACCTGGCTACCAAAAAACAAGGATTATCAATGTGTTAGAGAACACAGACATGCCTGGCAAAGGTCTTGGAGGACTTGGACTCAATGATCTACAAAGTCTTCCCCAGCCTAAGTGATTCTGTCTTACTCTGGAACCAGCCTTTAAAAAATCACAGCTTGTACTTATCAGTCTTAAGAACTCCACACCTCTACTGTCCCCATTCTAGCTCTTCTATGGACAAACAGTATTTCACTTCAAGGGCTGTCCATTCCAAAGTTTCTCCCATGAAAAATTTAATTTGTTTTTCAAAAGGAACAGAGCAGCTGAAGGTCTCTTTCCACAATATTCACAGGGTGACCTTGTTATTACAGTAGCACTCCTTGTGGCCCTAAAGATGACATGCCAGCCTTTCCATTATCATAACCCCCATTTCTCAGAGGTAAATAACTGAGGGATCTCTCTGCAGCTACACAGAACCATCCACAAAGTCCCCACCAGGGAGAAGGTCCACAGAATACAGCTGGCTCTTTTCCAGTTAAAATTAATTTCTTCAAGCAAATGGGTCTAGTAATATTACAATGTTAAGACAATTTTCAAAACATCAAGAAAAATAAAATTGTCATTTAATAAATTTTTTAAAATGCACAAAATACTGTACTGAGTAAAATTGAAATTTTAGCTGTAGGTATGCTCCAAATTAATTTTTGTCTTTGAAGTGTTTGGAGCAGGTGGTTTTTACCTGTTTTCTAACTATGAAGAGAAAGTTTTCTGTCCTCACAAAAATTCCACACAAACTTTATGACACTCTTGCATTTCAGCAGTTCTCACAGTCCAGACCAGTCAAATATTGCAGCTAAAATGTGAAGATTTCAATTTAAAACATTTGTTGCAATTCTAAAAGTACTTCGAACTCTTCATCTAAAAATGTTCATTTGATAATGTTTTTTTACCAGTCCAAATATTAGAACAGAAGGTCATAACCAGGTCCCTTTACTTCCAGCATTTACAGAAGATTTACTACAGCTAGGGGTACTCTAGTTTCTCATGCACTCTTAAAAATCTATTTAAAGATATTATTTCACATACTGTTTTCTAGAACTACATCTTTCACTTTTCCATCTACATCCTTCATTCTTCTGTGTTGACCCTGTTTAAGTGCAAAGGCCATGGCCCCTCTGAACCTGCTGATCACTTTCTGACAGGAATATTGAATATATATTAACATGTGGCAAAAAACCCCAAACAAACAAAAAAATTCAGTGATAATTTAAAGCTGCATTAAATGAATGTACTGCTTTGTGCAAAGCAAATGTCCAGTTCTGATGCCTTAGCCCAAAGGTCCCTCAAATTCCACATGTCTACCTGAATACATGCTTTTAGAGAATGAATGAAGATTTATTCTGGGGAAGTCTGAACTCTCACGTGAATGTTAGAGTAGACACACAACAACTGCACTTCCCCTGAAAAACAGCTCAATCATGAGTCTGCACTTACTGTACCTGACTGATTTGATAACTTGCTTTCATGTGGGTGAAAGATTTAACAGAAGCCAAGGTGGGGCTTTAAGGACATTCTAGATGTCACAGAGTTCTGCTTCTTGGGATTTCCTCCTGCTGATATGACCATTGCACAGGCTCTAAGGAGATTTTAGCTAAATATCCACCACACTAAACCCATGCTTTGCTCATACTTTATGCATTTGTAAAAATTTAAGAACTGATGATCAGCAAAACAAAACAGTCCTCCCCACACTGACCTGCCTACTGCAAGAAATGTGTAGTTGTAGGATTGTACCTGATCTCTCTCACTGCCATTCATGAAAGGCACTCATGAAACCTCTCAGAGCTCAATGTCACTCTCTCAGTCTCTCACTGGCTATCTTACATGTAACTTGACATTCAGCTGTGTGACAAACAAGAAGGTATTAAACACTTGCCTTGCTATGTGAACTAGACAATAGCTGCATTTTTCATCAATGAAATAGTCTATAATTTAACTATGAAGTCAACTGTCTGCTTACTGTAAAAAGCACAGTTAATAACTTGCATCTTTCTAGCATCTAAAACTCCACCACTTCCCTGGGCAGCCTGTCCCAATGCCTGACCACCCTTTCAGCAAAGACATTTTTCCTAATAGCCAATCTAAAGCCTCTGTGGTACAACCTGAGGCCACTTCCTCTCATCCTGTCACTTGCTACCTGGGAGAAATTACTCCCTCCTTGCTACAGCTTCCTTTCAGGGAGTGGTAGACTAACATTAAAGTTTCCCCCCTGGTTAACCAGTAAAATTGTATTTTGAGAATGGTACAGAAATTGTTGAATTCCAACTGAACAGGCTCAGTACCAGTGAAAAAGTAAACAGTAAAAACTCAAGTATTTAGGATGCAGAGGTATTTCAGAGATATCTGAAAGACATGTTTCAGGTATCTGCTAATCTTCTTCAATTTGTGAAGTGATGGGAGGAAAGAAAAGTTGCAGATGAGAAAAAACACTGAATATTCTATTTCAGCAACAAGATGTGAGCCACAGCAAGAAAAGGATGAGCTCATCTCTTAGAGCACCAGATTTTTTCCATCCAGCACGTGCCACTGGGGCACATCACGTGTCAGATAAGATCTCAGCAGTGCAAGACAGCAGAGTGCACATTTGCACATGCCTTCCTCACTCCTCACAAATGAGTCACCCACTGCAAATCACAACCAAAGAACGGATTGTTTTCACCTCGAAGATGCAAACTGTTACTCCCAAAGAACAAGAGTTTCAGCAGGGCCTTCAGCTGGTGGAATTGTTGCAAGGTTAGTCAGCATGCCCACGGTTAGCTGTGCTTCACTGCTGTACAGTAGCATCAGTGTAAGGAAATTCTGGTTAATTAATTAATTAAAACATCCCAAGGAATTGCTTATTCTATTGTAAAATTGAAATTAGGACTTAGCTTAGCAGGCTTCCCAAATTGCCCATCAACACCAGCAATAACAATGCCACGGAAATACTCACACAGAATAATATTGTTATTACCTCTTGCTTAACTACCTTTATCATACACACATATTATTTATGTCTTCCAAAAGAAGTTCAATACCAACATTGAACATATAAAATACATGCTCATTGTGAGCAAAGCAGACACAGAACTCTTCCCAAGGGCCACACTATCCTCATCCAGCTCTGTGCTGTGAAATTGCCTTCAGATGCTCCACTGCCCTCAGCACTGTCTGCCCACCCCGTGGCACAAAGGTCCTGCCACAGCCCAGCCAGAGGACAATTTTGAACTGCAGCTCTGAGGTTTCCATTTGGGATGTATTGGCCTCTGGATATTTACTGCAAAACCTGTTTTTCTTCTAGCAAAACATTGCATGACTCTGAGTTTGGGATCTGCCACTGCATGTCACATTTCTTTAAATCTTTGATAAGTTTCTCTTAATTGTGAAGTTAGACAAATCTCTGGAAAATTCACTAAGAGGCAACAAATGAGAAGGAACTTGTCTTTTTATATTCTTTAGCAGGAAAAAAAAAATACTTAAGCTTACTTGAGCTTATTACTGGCACAGAACTAAGAGGCATTTTTGCATAGTTTCCAAATCTCACCCATCTTGGGGAACTTGGCACAACTCCTTTTAAAACAAGTCTTGCTCTCCAGTCACCTTTGACAGAGATGGGGTTCACTGCACCTTCACCTTCACTGAGGTGTAGGAGCAAGCTGAGACTGGGGAAAACCTGGCCACAGCAAGTTTACAGAGGAAGCAGATTAAAGAATATGATCTATAGACCATGAACTGTAGGAAGCCCCTTCAGTTCATGCCTCGTCAGAGGCTTGTTCCAAAGCAAGTAAACTCCAGCAAGATCAATAATCCCTTGAAGTGGATTCCAGACAATTCATACAGGGAAAAAAAAAATTTAAGTCCTTTCAAAGTGGAGAACAGCGAACCAGGACAAAGCAGGAGAGGCTGCAGATAAGTGAGTGCAGTCAGAGGTAACACAAAAGGCTGCACTCAAGATACAGAAGTCTACTGAAGCATCTCAAAGTGCCATTGCTCCATATATTGTAGAAACCATTCTTTTTATTCTTCCTCTCTTTCATTATTTCTTGAGTCAAAGCCAGGCGCTCCCTGAGCAGATCTCTGATTTCAGAACTGATGCACTCAGATGAATTACAGATACCAACTCTGAAAGGAAATAATTTGAAACTTCAAATTTGTTTTAGCATCACAGCAAAGCCTTTATTGCCCACTGCCTCCACAAGTGAATGCAGCCTGCCGCATAGAAAAAGGTGTATTCTCCTGTTTCCAAGAGAAATTTTCTCCCCAGGAGAAAACAGGATTAGTTTTGTGCAAACCTTTGCTTTGCACAGACCAGAATCTTAACCTGAGTGCAGATCTGCACATTTCCACAGATGGCACTTTCAAGTGAGGATTGTGGCAACAGCAGTTGTGGGACTAAAGAAAAAATTCTTTTTCTTGCTGCTATTTATGCCATGTTCTCCCCCACAGATGTGAAAGTGTTGTGGTTTTACCCCAGCTGGCAACTGAGTATAACTCAGCTGCTCGGTCGCTTCTTGAGCATCCCCAGAAGGGTTTGAGGCCCTCTCCTTCTCCTCCTTCACCCACCGTGGGGTGGACCAGGGCAGAAAGGATTAGGAGAAGGCAGTCAGTGACTCCCCCTATTTTACAGGGAGCTGAATTGAGGCAGGCTTGGCCCACAGCTTTCTCTGGGTGGTGTGGCTGGACAGTAGCAGAGCCGACAGTGTCACCAGACCACACAATCTCAGAGAAGTGCTTTATGTATATCGACCACCTAAGAAGCTTCCTTTCCTGATCATGCTGAAAGGAACAACCTCAGGTTTGAAGCACTATCTTCATGGAAAACAGTCTCTCCTGAGCTATGAGAGTGTGTCAAATTAACTTTACATCTCTGCAGCCCTGTCCCATACACAGTTATGCCGACAGCAAAACCGACACACAGAGTATTGCTGTGAACATACACACAAGACACAATTCTTTTGCTACTCTTCCTGTTAGATATAATCATGCCTCATAGATGTCTTGTTCCAAACTGATTAAACTTCTTTATGAACAATGAAGCCCTTGAAGTGTATTCCTGACAACTCTTAGTGAGAAAATGACAAGTTCCTCCAAGCAGAAGGAATAGCCAAACAGGACAAAAGAATACTTACATAAGTACTACAGCTGATCTTTCCAAAAGAGCTGTCTAAAATACTAAACCTTGCAACACAGAACTGAGTGAACGACAAAAGTCAAAGCTGGTTTAACTGCAAGGTCATTTTCTACTTTGAAAGATTTTTCTTTATCAGGATCAGTCTCATAAGATAGAACCTCTGAGGAAAAAAACCTGGACAAATATCCTAAGGTGTCAACATTTTTGCCTGCCTGCATTCCCAAGACCTCTTAAAGAATGATTCATATTAACAGCACAAAACAAACTTGTCCTAGCAGGAACATGAACTCTGTGACTGTTCCCTTCTAAAATACATTCTTTTTCTCATCTGTTCTCTTTGCAAATACCTTGAATTGCTAAAATCATCTGACTCACCTGCCCCCAGCAGCGAGCAGGCCACAAGCCCTTCCCATGGATAACACTTTCTCCTTTCCCTTCTGACTGCAGTTCAGCTGAGGTATTAGAACAGGATCCATGGATTCTGCAGGAGAAAGCTACAAACATTTAAACCTCAGAAATTGCCTTGTGTTCTAGGAGAGAAAGGGGAAGCAGAAGTATTTCTTTGGGTGCCTTTATGGGGAAGGAAAGGGGAAGGGGAAAATATTGATCAGCATTTCCTAGGATCAGTGGTATGGACATTAAAGCCATGGCAACCTACAGTTATAATCCATAGCTTACAGCTGGAGTTGCATCAGGACTGCAGATATTACAGACTGGTGTATCTTTTTGTCATACTGTAGCATCCCACAGAAAATCACCACTAGAAAGGCTGCTCAGAGCTTGCATTTTCATGTGGGAAACCATAATTGTGCTCCAGGCATCTCAGTCAAGCAGAACAAAAAAGTTTTTAAAAAATGCATTTGAAGCACAGACTCTAGCCATGACCCTGTTAGACATCAAATGTTTTTCATTTAATTTAACTAAGAACTTTCTCTGCTTACCACATTTTATGAACTTGACTGACTGCAGAGGAGGTATTTTAAGCTTGTACTGCTAAGTTATTTGTGAAAGCATTTGTAATTTAGCACAGGAGCATGAAGGAGGTACAAACTTAGCTATTGTTGTATCAATAGTATGTATTTATTCTGAACTTTCTGGGGTTTGTTGTTTTGGGCTTTTTAACCTATTGAGAAAAACTTTTATAGAATATTTATTTCCTTTCAAAGGAAATCTGAAGCTTGTACTATGACCATTTTGGTTCAGTTCTAGAACTCTTTCCA
>VZRX01012130.1:0-14509 GCA_013398075.1 Notiomystis cincta
AGGAAAAAAATTCTCTAAAAACTGTTGACAACATCTTGTGCACTTTTACTACTCCTACAGTGGCTAAAAATGATGCTATCCAGTCAAAGACCTTGTCTGAGCAAGAATATTTAGCATGCTTGTTCCTTTCCTGAGGTTTTAGAAATATATGAAAAACTTGAAGATTGACTTAAAGAATGAAGTATTAAAAAATCTGATATATGGATCTGAGAAAAAGTTTCAGATAGTACAGCTGAATTCTGACTAGAAGTGTCCATGTTTTAATGACTGAAGATATTTCTTTTTTTAGAAGAAATTAATGTCGTGGTAAGGCGAACTTTCCGGGTTGCTTGCATTTTGATGTCAGAAAGGTCATCATTCTGGGCAGACATTTGCATTTGTAACTGTTTATATTTGTGAAGGGTGAGAAAATATGTCACAATAAAGTACTGTGGGTGTGTGCAGGTAAGTTTGTAGCTCTGCTCCTCCACTGTCCCTGAAATCCAGATGGATTTGTGGTGGGTACTGCTAAGCCGCGTTCGGTGCAGTGGCTGGCACAAGGCAGGAGGCCGGTTCCTAAGAGGACGTGGCCAGCCTTGTTCCAGCAGCACTGGCTCCTTTCTGCTCCTCTCTATGAAGCTCACTCCATCTTCTCAAGTTCCCCCTTCCCAGGGCAGGCTTGGCTCAGCTGCTCTCTCTGTGAAGGAGTACCTGCAGACCAGTAGTTTATAATCACTTTTATGAAGGCAAATCTGGCACCAAATTAATCTTTTCTTGCTCTGCCAGGCTGTAAACCCCTGAGGTTAAGTGCCTACAGCTTACTTAAGTGAGGAACAGACATCTCTGAGGCAGGAATGAGGCAGCATAAACCACAACCACATGTGATTCAAGAATCTTAATCTTTTTCTCATTATGAAGTGTATGTTCCAAGATTTGACCCTGATTTTTTTTTTTAATTTTTATTATTTCTCTTCCTCTTTTTATTTTTTAAATTAATGACAAGAAGAACATAAAAAATCATGAAAGAGTGTGAGTGAGAAGTGAAATCAGAAGAATGCACGAACCATACAATGAATTTTAAAGATTTTAAGGATTGGCTTCAACTTGCATCAGCATTTCAAAAAAACAAAAGCATGTTCCTACCGATGATGTCTACAAAACTCCAGAGCTTTGGAGCTTCTCAAGCTCTTTTGCCACTGTTAATACCGCTTAATAATTTTCTTTTTTTAAAAAAATCCTGTAGACAAGTATACCCTGAAGCGGAGCATGATGTGCAATTGGAGCAAATGAAGGCAGATCTTGTTCCATGTTTGTGTGTTCTTTGAAACAATACATAGATTAATACTAAGGTTTTGTGAGACGGATGGGTAAAAACAGGCTATTAAACCAGCTGTTGGAAGGTCTATGATAAACCATAAAAACTTCTGGTCAGCACAACGACAGCTACATTGAAAACAAATACCTGTGCTTCCCCAAATTCTTGCTTTGAAGGGGGAGCCTCATTTGGACTTCGTTTCTCAATGGATAAGAGATCTGTATGAAAGGAATCACTACCAGTTCCAGCAAGATCTCATGGGATCACTCATTTCTGTGTAGCACTGAAACATTGATAAAGGCAGTAATTATGTTATGATTTTTTAATATGCCTTTCTGTGCACTGAACTCCTGCATAGATCTATGGAAAACATAAGGTGTCTTAGCTACTTTGTCTCTCTCCATCTCCTTTTTTTCTAGAATATATATTTTCCTGAATGTTTTCTGTTCAGTTTTTTCCCATTCAGTAGAACCTCTGAAGAAAAAAAACCCTGAAGTCTTCAGCTTCTTGAAATTTGAAAGACTTAATGGAATGATGTGAAAGTGGTGTAATGTTACCTGTAGAGAGCTGTCACACATCAGCTGGCTGAGGGTCTTGACTGGTGTAGTATGGAAGTTTTTTAATAGGATAGAGCAGTTCTCACCTTGTTTGCTGCTGACCATGGTGCCAAACAGTATGGGGTAGTCCTTTGACTAACTGGGCTCAGCTGCCCTGACTGTGTCACCTCCAGGTTCTTGTGCACCCCCAGACCCCTGGCCGGCAGCAAACCATGAGGCAGGAGCTGAAAAGTCCTTGACTAAGTGTAAGCACTGCTCAGCAACAACTAAAACACCAGTTTGTTGTCAATGTTAGTCTCATCTTAAATCCAAAGCACAGCACTGTACCAGCTACAAGGAAGAAAATAACTCCATCCCAGCTGAAACCAGGACACTCCCATAACTAATCATGGTTCCTGTGAACAGGACCAACAGTTTTTTCTCTGGATTTATGCTAATTTGGAGTGGCTGTAAGAAGCAATTAATTTTCAGCAGCTCATTGTTCTACCGAGCCCTGCCAGACTAAGTTGTGAATGAAAATACCCAACTTCCATAGGTGACTTCAGCTGTTAATGAGAAGGCAAAATCCATCTTCATTGCTCTCTTGCTTCAAGCCCTACTGGCTGAGAGTTACAGGAGTTTTGGTTGAACCTGCTTTACATACATCTCTGCTATTCAACCCTTCCCTAATATATCCTCAAGCTTATTCCCTCTCTGCTGGGCTTTGTAAGCAGAATTTCAGGACCTTTATGTGCTATGAAGCAGATGCTTTTCTTTTTTCCTTCACAGTGTCACTTGCCTCCACTGAAGACAGACGTGCTCCATTCCTCTGTTAGCTGCTCTTATTGGTCATCTAATGGTCAAAGCTAATACCACAGGGAGAATCCCCCAGGGAAAGAGAGCAGCACCCTGCCTCTGTTAACTCTCTGCTTTTACTTTTACTCACCATAATTGCCTCAGTCTGTTGGTCTGTGACAACCTGCTCCAGGAACAACATTGCTATCTGGAAACATCATTATTAGCCCTGGAGATGTCAGAAGCCTTCTCCAAGTGTACAGCAGCAGATATATATACAGAAATTTACTGAAGGGCAGAAAGGCATTAAACTTTCATACGTAGTGGCATAGAAGACCTGGCTCTCTTCACAGCTCCTATTATAGATCCTTCATCTTTCTCCTTTCTCCTATTTTCAAGAGACAAAACCCCCAAAACTACAAATCAAGTTGCTAAACTAGAAAAACAGATGTTTAAAATGATTGTCATATTTTTCTCCAAAGCAGCAGCTGAAATAATTGTGTTTCATGAAAATTTTAAGGAATCTGTTTCGTACTGAAGACATCAACCATTGCTTAGTAATGAATGCAATCAATAATGCATGTATTGACAGAAATACGAAGGTGGACATACCTGTGGTTAAATTTGGAATGGATGTTTACAAGCTGGAGAACTTTCCTTTCACAGTCTGCTGAGGTCTTCTTCATAATAAATCAGGGAATGTGGATTTCTCAGTTGAAGCCTGAGAGCAAAATGTTTTTTAATTATTATCAGTTGGTATTTTTGGTTTTGTTTTTAAAAGCAGGTAATCACATTTGTAGGAGCCTCCTAGCCATATAGATTCTCACAGATTTCGCCACTGGCTCAGATACAGCAATATTAAACTTTGCCAAAACACAAAAGACCTAAGTATGACAGAATAAGGCAGGAGAATATTGATTTGCCTTGGGCATTTCGTTTAAACTCCTACAGTAGGCAGTACTTAGAGCATTTGAGGATTTCAAATGTTGTCATTCAAAAAACTGTGTATTTTGCCTTTATCATGAGAAAGAAAGAATTTTCTTTCTGAGTTTTTTTTTTTTTTTTGGTTGGTTGGTTGGGGTTTTTTGTTGGGTTTTAGGTTTGATTTGTTTTGGTTTTTTCTTTGGTGTTTTTTTGTGGAAGGGAAGGGATAGAGAGATCTGTATGCTATATATTTTTTTTTTTTTCAAAATTGTCTTTGCAAGGAAATCTTATTATGACCATAGTTTCTGTTAATGATGATACACTCTCTGTCTCATTGGTCACCATTATTTCTCTGTTATTTAATACTGAGATCTTCTTTCCTGTCCTTTTTTTCGCCTAGCTCAGCAGACTAGAACTGGGAGCATTTTTTTTTCTAATTACAGAAAACCACAAATCTTTCTCATAGTGTTTCATCTGAAGATTGCTTCTGTAATCACTGCTCTCAAAAATGACTAGCCCATCAAATATTTTAACAGGATATTTCCTAGTCTACTTTATCTCTTAGTGTTATCAAAGCTTTTGAATTTGCTAATGTTTCCTAATTGTGTCACTCTTTCCGAGTTAAATTTAATAAAATATTTGAAATTTTTAAGATTTTGTCTTAACATTCAACATATTTTTTAGATAGTTTAGGATATTTTTTAAGAAAAATTCAAAGGTTATTTGGAATTACACTGAAAGTAGAATCCTAGATTGATTTAAGGAAGGAAGAAGGAAGCACTGAATTATTTCAAAATCTGAACTGCATCTTCAAATTATTAGTCTCCTAGACCTATATACCAAAATCATGTTCAAATGCTAGTTTCCTTGCCAGAGTTTACTGTACAATTGGAAAGGATAATTATTTGTTGTATTGTATTATATTGCATTGTATTTGATGCAGTGCCTGTTTTAAAGATGAGACCATGATCATTATATTTTGACTATTTAAAAAAATATAAAGGCATAGTAAAAGTGTATCAGAAGCTGCCTATGAAGAAATGTGCAGTAATTTCTTCACTACATGTTGTAGAAGACAATACTAAAACAAAGCTTTAACTGGAAGAAATCACACAGTCTGTATTCAGACAGAAAACCTGAGCCAAAATTTAAGCGTCTACCGTTGTCATTTTTCAAAACACTGCCTTTTTTGTAATTACTGTTGCCTTTTTAGGCACTAATTTCAGACTGTAATTTTTGCTTTTGTGTGATGTAAAATGTAGATTCAAAAAACAAAGGGAAAATAAAAGAGCAGGTATGTGCAAAGGTCAGAGTAGTTGAGAGAATAAGCTGAGTCCAACATGCATTGTCATGACAGCATCAAGAAATATAAAACTGTTATTGATGAACAGGCATGCTGAACCAAATTCTAGGGTGATCAATAGGAACTTGAATATCAGAATCCTTTCCCTGTGGTAAATATTATTATTATTATTATTATTATTAGTAGTAGTAGTAGTAGTAGTAGTAGTAGTAGTAGTGGAAGTTCAAGCACACTATTATTGTGCGGTAGCCAAAATCTAAATGAAATTTAATTGGCAACTAATTTTTATAGTTTTCAATAACTTTTATATGCTATTTCAATTGTACCAGGTATCAAACTTGTTTTTATTGGCTATTTTGCAAAGACCTGGCAGTAAATGTATTGGTCAGCAGTGCCAGCGGTCAGACTGAAATGATTTTTTTATTAAAAAAGAAAAATGATTGAAGTAAACAAAAATTCATATGGAAGTGAAATCTAAAATTCCTAGAACTATTCGCAGGAGTAAATATTTTATTTNTAGTAGTAGTAGTAGTAGTAGTAGTAGTAGTAGTAGTGGAAGTTCAAGCACACTATTATTGTGCGGTAGCCAAAATCTAAATGAAATTTAATTGGCAACTAATTTTTATAGTTTTCAATAACTTTTATATGCTATTTCAATTGTACCAGGTATCAAACTTGTTTTTATTGGCTATTTTGCAAAGACCTGGCAGTAAATGTATTGGTCAGCAGTGCCAGCGGTCAGACTGAAATGATTTTTTTATTAAAAAAGAAAAATGATTGAAGTAAACAAAAATTCATATGGAAGTGAAATCTAAAATTCCTAGAACTATTCGCAGGAGTAAATATTTTATTTGGTAGAAAATGCAGGATCAAGTAGAAAAATATTGCTCTTGTTTCTGTCTCTCTCAAAATACTTTAAAGAAGCACTTTAACTTCCCCGTGGAAATAAAATGTTATAGCCTCAATGCTGAGAAGTTTCTTAAAGTCATGCTGCACCAGACACAGGAAAATAAGCTTGTTTCTTTTAAGAAAATATAGAGGTTTTTCTCTTTAAGAGAAGTGGCTTCTTTCTACAGAAAACATGTTTCAGTTTAGACTATATTAACAGTGTTTGAACTGCCCTTCAGGCATTTTAGACTTCAGTAGTGCCACAAAGGTTTGTCTAATTTAACAAACATGTTAACCATAATTTACCACTTCTTCTGACAATAAAGTGGAATTTTCTGTTTACTCTGGTTTGAGGTTTACCTAAATTAGATGACATAATGGGGAGGAAGGAGGGAAGGGAGGATAAAATACCCAATTCCTCTCTACAAGGTTGTTTCTTTGTCCTGCAGAACTTCAGTAGTATCTGCCTCCTGAGTTTCTCTATGTGCCCCAATCTGAGCTATGCTGTATCTGCCTGAACTCAGCAATTAGGGGGGCTGGAAATGCAGTGAGAGCAATGTGGAAGAATATGTATGCTCACATTATTTCTAAACTACTGATTAAGTTCTAATAAAAGTAGCAAATTACCTTTTGCTACTGTTGTAAGTAGGTGGGGTGAAAAATATTATGTATATTTATAAAGTCTGAGTATATTTGTATTTGGTTCTTGCACAGGACCATGAAGACAGCTCATGCTTGCATGAGTTTTCATGCCTTGATGACTTTCCTCCTGTCATGAATTAGAAGCAAACGTGGTCACTCAGCAGAACTCAGTTCTGGTCTCTCAATACTGTCTCGTCCGGAGCTGCAGACCTGGCAGAGAAGGCACATAAAAAGATCACACAGCAAGACAAAGGCAACTGTGATATCATACCAGAGCTTCCTAACTCCTAGTAGATATTTCCAGATTATTTAAAACTGGAAATACTAGAATATCTTTTCTGTATGAGATAGATGAGGAGCGGGGGGGAGAGAGAGAGAAAGAGAGCAAGCAAGAGTGAGCAAAACAGCTGTAGCAGCTCTGGGAAGGCTCTCTAGCAAATTATGGATTAAATGTTTGAGTAGAATAGAATGGGAAGTGGCCATTAGAAAATATACTGAAATACATGGAATAAACAAGTGTACCCAGTAAAAGATTATGTATTGAAATGCTGCTGACACAGGAGAGGGAAAAAGGGAAAGGGGATTAGGTGGGAATTACATTAATAAGAACCTGTAGAAGCTAATTGAGATGATACAGGAATAATAACTGAGGAGAAGCCAAGACAGAAGCACTGCAGTGCCACGGTAGTTTATTAACATATGGGAGAGAATTTGCCTGAGCTATTAACTTCCACTTGTAGTAAATTCCAAGGGCAGTGAATCCTCAATTAATTTTTCTGTAAAGCCTTAGAGATGCTTCAGGGCTTGTCCAGATCATTAGGATTGCTTTACAGACCCATAACAAAAAGATTATGAAGAAGACAATTTTCCAAGTAATCCAAGACAAATTCAGTGCCAGATCAGGTGAGAACCTAATATTAATTGTTTCTAAGTACCAAAAGAACTTATTATTTTCCTTTACTCAACTCAGAAGCAGGTCCAATATAGTAAATGCTTTAAAAACTCACTTTTTTCTTTTCTGACTATTCAGTTTTCTGACCAGTAATTTCAACTGTGAGCCCTGAAGTGGACAGCAATCTTAATGGATGCTCAAATGGAAGCAAAGGGTGTTTTCTCTCTCCATGTAGAATTGCTCTTTGCACAGGCTAACAGACAACTGAATGTTTAAATATCTTGTTATATGTGTAATAAGTCAAGCAAATGTTCACCACTGACTGCTCCTAGGCTATGTATGCCCCTGTTTTGTCTGCTATGTTACAAAGTGACAGAACAATTATTGCTTAGAGTAGCCCTGGGACACCTAATGTGCCACAGCTAATGACAGAAACACATGCTTGAGAGTTGTAGGAGTACTTATTCTGTGTTATTAGCTTAGGTTATGGTCTAGAGGAAAGGCTTCAGAAGAATTTAAGGTTCTTATGAGGTGACCTTTTAAAAGCAGAGACCTTTGATACATATGGAGAGCATTCCCAGTTTTCTAATACTTTGTCTTCTCTTTGAGGCAAAAGCATGACTTTCACACAGTTCTAGGGTACCCTACAAATGCTCCAGGCTCAATGGTTTCAGTACTTCCCTTGTCTGTGGATGATCTTTTTAGTTATAAATAACATCCACATCATCTTGATCACTGTCTTAAGTGATACCCTCACGTTTTACATGAATATATTGTGAATGGATTTTCCCTTCCTCAACCCTTAGAAAAGACTTAGTGAACTCTGCTGGTATTTTTCTGGTGAAGAAAATGGAGGTGAACATTGGTGTTAGCATAGTAAGAGCTTGTATTGTATTCCTTCAACACAAGGAAAGATGTTTAACTTCAGGAAGCTTTCTAAGGTTTGACTGGTAATTATGCAAATCTCCACAGACTGCAAAGTTTAAGTAGCCTACACTCAACTCTTGGTTTCAAATTTAGGATAATCTGCCTCAGTCCCACACCTCCATTCCTTGCTCACTAGAACTCTCTCCTATCTCAAACAACAAAGCAGAGAAAAAAATGTACACAGCTTCCTTCAGCAGATATTTCTCCTAATAAGTGACATGGCTTCTTGCCTTGGTTTTTTTGTACAATGGAATAAAGCTGCATTTGTTTTCTATCCACAGCAAAAGTAAAGTAAACTCCACTGAGCTGTGGTTCTCCTTCCCACTGTGGATTGGACAAGTGGGTATCCAGGGCCTCATACCCCGACCTTCTCTCCTTCCTTTGGTATCCCTGGACAAAAGTGGTCACAGCTCATGTCAAAGCTACAACTGCAGCCTGACTTGAGATGATCTTCCCATACCTCAGTCACAAAATCCTACTAAGAGTTAAAAGTTGAGCAGAAAAGGTAATTTAGCATATGATGGGCAGATGAGAAGTTGGAATTTTCCAAGAAAACAGACTTTCAGTTTTGGAAAGTTATAAGCTGATACAAAATCATCAGCTCCTAATTTGTAGAATGAAGTTTCCAGTACTGTATTCCAGTTGTATTTCACAGTTTGATTTCCATATGGTAGAGTTATCTAAAAACATCTATTTAAATGAATATTGCTGTTGGAAATTCAAGTAAGAACTCTGAAAGCAACGATGTAGATATATAGATATATAGATATATATAGATATATAGATATTAGTAATGATGGGAGTTGTTGAGGGTTTTCCACTCATATTTACCAAATTGTTCATAACTACACTCCCTTTAACTTCTCTGCCACTGAAATAGTTCATTACCAGATGAACTTGGGTAAGGCTAAGTGAACCACTGGAGAAAATGGAATAATTTTTTTTCAGCTTTTTAAGCTCACAGAAAATATATTGAAGTTCTGAATATAAATTTTTATTCTGAAAGTGGAGGGGTTTTTTGGAACTTAGAAAAATGGCAGAAAGAACTCCTGTATTGGGTTTTTTCCCCAGCTTTTTTTGTTGTTCAATCAAAATTAAAAGCACAATACTTATTGAAGTTGAAGCTTATTATGTTGTTTTATGCTAAATAGTTTCTTGTATGGCAGAAAAAAAAAGAAATAATACATGTAGCACATTTTAATATATTTTCACTGTTTTCACTACTAATAAAAATAATATTCACACATTTCTAATTGTAGTGTACCTAAATGAAATGTAATCTGCCTTTTTCTTCTCCACTATACTTATTAAAGAAAGGCAATTTTGAACTTCAAACTGTTTTCTGCAACCCAATGTAAGTATGCAGGGAATTAATTAATGAAAGCATCATTTTCATTTTATGCATGAAAATAATCTATTATTTGCTTTTGTGCTCTACATCAATTCAAAGAGTTCTAGTTTTCTTTTTGGTAGTTATGAAGCATGGATGTTATCACAATAATTTTTAATGCTATTCAATGCTGGGTTTAGGTCCTGTTATCCTTATTTGCACCCTAGGTTTTACACAAACTTTTAGACTATGTGATTATACAATCTATGGAGAAAGCCACATGAGTTGGGAAGAAAAACATCATTCCTTCTGTAATCCAGCTGCCTGCAGTCCCTGCATCAGCTGTAGAAAACAGACATTTATTCCATGAAAATGTGGACTTTTCAGCCATGGTACTATAAAAACAGGCCTACTTGTCTACTCTGTAGATCATAGGTTTAAAGGCCTCTTTAACTTTGAAAGCAGAAGAGATTTTGACCAAAACCTCTCAGTAAGGAAGGTCAATATTTTGAGTGGAAAATGAGATGAAATGCTTTTATTTTATTGCTGGCAAAATCAGCTCACATAACTCTCTTGATGTTCCCTGTAAAAGGAAGGATACTGAATTGTCAGTGAGTTGTGACTTGTTCTGTGGCTTTGTAAACAACAGAGATTACAAACTCATGAATACAGTACTAAGGGAAAACAGAAATCTAAACTGGAGTCAGGCACTTAAATTACAGTAAATTTTATGGGTGGTCCTTTACAGACTTACAGAAGGGGTTTTTTGGTATATACCAACATATATCTTTGCCTGCCTTTTTAAATGTATATTTATGTGTATATAAACACATAGAGGAGCATACATACATCTGCAGTAATCAGTGAGCTGACCCACAAAATGGTATAAATAACAACAGCCCTTCGTTAGACATGGACTACTGAAACTTTTATAGTGCCATTTTGACCACACACAGCTGAGGAATACTGAAAGACTGCGTGCAATCTTAAGAAAAGTTATTTATTATTACCACAAGACAAGTTCATATTATGACATTACAATGCGCTGTGGGTTGTTAAATAGTTGGTGGGCATTTTCAAGAAAAAAATGAATGAACAGAAAATACTGAATAAATGAAGTTTTACTTTGATTTCAAATCTCAGTTTACACTTAGAATATACTCTAATAGTCTAAACTTGTCATGCAGCCATGGAAGTGCTAAAAGCTTTCAAAAATAAACATATCCAGATGACGGAAGCCACTTTAGCCTCAGGGTAATGGATCTCTGTATTAAATACAGTAACGTATGCATAATAAAACATATGGAATATGATATTTCCAAAACCATTTACAGAACACTGTGTACAGGTGTGCAAGGAAGATATAAATTCCTCAGCCATGATAGATAAACTGTTACAGAATCAGGGCTGCAGTTATTGCCTCTGCTGTGTGTCTGTAACTGTAAACACACTGGGGAAGGAGGATATTCACATCAGAACTAATTGTAAGCTTGCCAAAGCTGTTCTTTGGGAATTCAGATTTAATTGCTTCCTTGAACTCTTGTATAAGGAGTTGTTCTCACCTTGTTCCCCATGTATTGTTGCCGTTAACTATTAATGGGAGTCCTGCACCTAGAGTGCAGGGAGAGTGTCAGCTCACCTGACTTTGGCACCCTTTGCTCCTACTGCAAGCACCATTCCTCTGCATATGGATTCTGGGCTTGTTGCTGGATGTGTGCTCACTTCTTACCCACACAAAATCCTCCTCCAAGAATTCTGAGAGGCTTTAACTGTTCACTCTTTGCCTTGCTATGATCTCATCATCTTTATATTTGAACTGCTGTTCTTCTGTGTAAAGTGGCTATATAAAAATAGCTCTGCCTAACTCAGCTGTGCTCCCTCTAGGTGCTCCGAGCTGCTGACCAATATAAAGGTATTTTTAGTGTTGCTCCTTTTAACTCTGCAGAATCTGCACAGGTGTGGCTGTGATCTGAGGGAATGTACCTAATCCATAGATCCACTGAATATGTTTCACATGTTTTTCAATTAATTTCCATCCCAACTAAAACAAAAAAAGTTAAGTCTTTGGTCAAGAATGGATGATGGAACTAAGAGCAAGTGTGAGTAATATACTGTACTAATGTTAAAATTGTACTTAGCATGTCTTTCTCCCCACTGCATGATTACTTACAGCTTGATGACTCAAATAATTTTTTATTACTTCTGAGTTTATTATTGGGTATATTATTCTTTGGGGTGAGATCCTTGCTCTACTGTCGGCAAATCAAAAGACCCACAAAGGAGTCTTCCAAATCTGCCAGTAATCCTGGCTGAATTACAAATGAGAGCCTTTGTCAGCCTTTTGGGCACCCTGTATTTGGAAAGCATTCCCCTCTGAGCATCTGGACACTCTCCATTTGGCATATCCATTTTTCAGTAATAATTGTACTTTCCGATACTTGGTTATGTCATCAAAACAAATTGAGAATGCTGTGTTTATTTCACTGAGGATGAAATAGCTGATGATGCAGCATTCACAGAGATGCTACACTTTGATACAGTTATCATCATGTCACTCAGATAATATTAAATAATATCTGGAGAGAAGAAACCTGCTAAAAGAGGTAAGCTGCAATAATCTGACTTGCTCAAATCAAGAGAAACTTCAGAAATAGTTGATGCTTAACGTGAAGTTTTCAGTTGCAGAATCCACATTTGTTCAGATCATCTTAACTCTCACTGACCTTGGCAGTACTACAGGGGGTATATTTTTCTGTGAGCTGTTTTTGAATAAACACTCTAGTGAATTGAGGACATGATTTTTAATAGCAGACTTACTGCAATACTTGTCATTTTTCTCTTTTCAAAGGAGTCTTTAAAAAAAAAGCAACCACAGTTATTGTGGAAAATAGCATGTAAGATCCAGGACAGTCGTTTTTCTGTCCTTGCTTTGAGAGTAAACAAAATTCATTTCAGTTTTTCCTCATATGCTGAAGCTCTGCAATCATGGAGACTGCAGCAATGTCAAGTTATCAAGTATGGTAGAGGACCATGAACAAGTTCAGTTAGCAATTTCCTGTACATTTGATACTCCATTTCCTCTAGCATAATTAAAACAAAGGCACTTTTTTTTTTTTTGTTAATAATGAAAAAATATCTTCCTCCCCATAGATCTGGGTGAGGATCTTTTTCCTCTGTATTGTAGGTGGATGGTTCACAGAACTACCTCCCAAGGCATATACTGAAAATCTTGTTGCACTGGAACCTTTAAAAGTGCCTGCATGTTTCTAGGCATGTGCAGGATATATGCCAAGGAAATCTACTGCAAAGGCAATGATTAGACATATATTTACAGATTGGTGTGAATTTTTAATTAATATCTTAGCACTTTTGTCAGATGCTTTCTTTATAGGATCCTCTTTGGAGATTCTTACTATTTAAGAACACGTCGTACCTTGATATTGAAAGATGAATTGGACACAAAATCATACATTTGACATTGCCTTGCACCCTAATATTGCTGAAAATAACTCAAGTTTTGACAATCACAGTTGATAATACAGTCAAAGAAAAAAAAATTATATATAGTATAAAAACAAAGAGAAGTAGAGGAGCTAGAATAAATAGAATCAAGATTTGAGAGATGAAGAGTGCAAAAAACGTGAAAGAGATAAATTTAGAAATCTGACAGGCCATCAACATAACAGGATGGGAAGGGAGAGTGAAAAATGACACTTCGAAGATATGACCACAACAGCTGTAATATAATGCACAAATGGGCATTCTTCCCATACAGTCTTCTCCTTCCTATATTTTAGCTCTATATGTCAAGGCCATGCAATTATTGCAGTTTAAAAAAAAACAAAACAAAGAAGAAAGGCTAGTTAAACTAAAGCCTATTCAAGAATATGATATATCGCTCTCAAATGGAGAATTACACTGTGTATCAATTTCATCTGAGTGAGTGAGAGTCAAAAGGGAAAAAATGAAACGAGAAGGAAATGAAGCTAAGTAATTGGAGGAAAAAGAGATGTCATGAATTGGAAATGCGTTTTGCTTTGAGGTGCTGACTCAGATGCATAGCTCTCTATAAAAGCTACAGTAAGAATAAAAATAGACCAGAATTTTAGTTATGAATAATAATAAAAGAGACTTTTATTTGGTTCATATGCTTCAGAAATATCCAATTCTTCTGCTTATGAGTAGGAAAATAGAAAAGCTGTACTATCCTTCTTTCAGACTTTGAGCCTTAGCCTCAAATCCGAAACCTGTAAATAGAAAATAAAACATATAATAGCAAACTTGTTTATTTCATCTTTATTTACAACCATTCAGATGGATGACAAAAAAAATGAAATTTAGGTGGAAAAAGAGAGATCATCTATATGCATTTTTTTATAGAGATGATCAAATAGATAAGTACCAGACTCTTTCTTCAGGCTTCATTTAATAAATTTGTCAAAAAAGAAGCAGTTCACATGGATGGTAAAGAAAATAATCAAATGCGATGTTAAGGGAAACAATTGGTCATGAATACATAATACCTTTTCCTATTGTCTTCACCATATCAGGATTTTTAATATTTCCTTTAAATCTGAACTACATTTTCAGAATTTGGCTTTTTGTTTCTGGTTTCCAAATCTTCTCTTCTGAAAGTTCATTATTATTCTTTCGTTGTGTGATATTGTGTCTCCAGCTTTTTTTACCATAATTGTTCAAAGTACTTTTTAGTATCCTTCATCTACCATGCTACATCTCTGCCACTTTTACAATCCTAATCACAGGTCAAATTGCACAAAGGTGTCAGGACAGATTCAACTGCACATGGATGTATTAGCAGGGCTCATAGCTGATGGCACACAGGGACTGTTAATGGAGAAAGATATAAAAGCAAGGCAGAGAGCTAGAGAAGAAGGCAGTGAGGGAAAAAAAAGTGGAGGTAAACAAGGTAAAAAAGAAAAAAAACATAAAATGAGGAGAAAGAGAGAAGGAGAGAAAG
>VZRX01012131.1:0-18107 GCA_013398075.1 Notiomystis cincta
GCAGCGTCCTGGCAGCCGCAGAGTTCAACTTCCAGGTGTCCGGCGGGGAAGGTCCGGCCACTGCAGCTTTGTGTCCTGGCGCTGGCCGGAGCAGGGGGTGCGGGGAGGGAAGGGGGGCTCCTTGGTTGGTTTCCTCTGGTTTCCTTTTGGATTGCAAGCACAGTCCAGTCCCAGGAGAGAGGCAGAGCTGGGGCGAGGAGGGGGACGCAGGCTGGCCCAGGCCTGGGGGTGCTGTGGAGAGAACACAGAGAAGGGGGTTAGGGAGGGCAGGGGGTGCCCAGTTTGGGCTGCTGGCTCTGGTCCTGACCTGCACCCACCCCCGGGATGGGAGAGAGGGGCCCAGGGTCTCTGTGCTGTCCCTGGAAGGTTTTGGGGGCTCACACAGCATGTGGTCCCTCAGCCAGGTGAGCCCAGACCTGCCCAAAGCAAAACCCCGAGGAGAAAATACCACCAAGGATTGCCATTCATGCCAAGGAGAGGAGAATCCCCTTCCTTCCAAAGGTTTCTAGGCTAATGAGGGGAGTGACCCAGCCAGGCTCGGAGCTTCCCCTTCCAGCAGCAGCCTGAGCAGGAAGGGGCAGAGGGAGCAGCAGGTCCCGGGGAGCCCCATTGCAGGCTCCGTCTGCACGGCTCCCCGCAGGTGACTCACTGCCCCCATGAATTAAAGATGGAGCTGCCACGGGCCTCTGACAGCTGCAGGGGGAGGATCCAGCTTTTATTTTGGGCTTATTTCACACCACAAAGCTGGTCGTGATCCAGGAGATAACAGAGCTCAGCCCCAGCAGCGCCGTGACGAGCATGAGGCCGGGGGCGGATGAGGCTGAACATGAGTCACTGCTGGCTCCGTTATGAATGAGGGGTGGGAAGGAGGGGACAGGGCCTGGAGCCGGGGAGGAGGGAGCCGGAAGGAGGGGGGGAAGCAGGGGGTGGGCTCAGCTTCCCCTGGAAGGGGAAGGGGCCTGGGCACGTCCCACCTCCTGGGCCAGGGGTATGTCCCATGGTGGCCTCTCCGGGGACACCCTGGAGGTGGGCATCCCCTGTGCTCCCCAAATGCAGGTGGGTGGGGAGGCTGGGAGCAGGGAGAGGGGTCCTGGTGCCAGGGACAAGGAGTGTCATGATACAGCCCAGGAGGGGAGAGGGATCACTACAGCACCTCTCACACGAGAAGGCAGAGTAGAGCAGAGCCAGGTGGGCAGAGCAGGGCATGGGGGTCTGCACCACAGGGAACCCAGGGACTCTGCAGAGGGATGCTCAGGACCCAAACTACAAAACACCCCTCAACTCCCTCCCTCCCCTCTTGCTGGGGGCAAGCTCAGCTGTCCCCCCCCTCCCTCAGGCAGACCTGGGCAGTACCTGGGCAGAGCTCACTGCTGCTTGCAGGTGGAGAGCTTGCGGATCTTGCTGCTGGCGGAGCAGGCCTTGCGGGAGGGGTTGGAGGAGGCGCTGGCGCGGCGCTCGCCCTTGGCCCTGGTGCTCAGCTGCCCCGGCTCCGTCCCGTTCATGCACACGGCCTTGGGCAGCCCCTTGCCGCGGCTCTGCCCGTTCTGCCCCGCCTCCTCCTCAGGCACCTGTCCTGCAAGGGAACGGCCACGGTGAGGGGCTGGCAGCAGACCCTCAAGGAGCATCCCCTTCCCAGTGCCCGGGATGGGTCCTGCTCCTGCGGGAAACCTGAACCTGTTCCTCCAGCAGCACAGAGGAGGATGCTGAACCTGGAATGTGCAAGGCTGGGGGCCCGAGACTGCACCTCCCTCCTTGCTCCCCTTGAGGACTGGTTTGGCCTCTGTTCCCCCAGCACACAGCAGATGCTGGTCCCCAGCACACAGACACAGTGTCCCCTCCTCCCTGGACTGTGTGCCCTGCCCCAGACCCCGGGCAGCAGCCCAGCTCCTTGGGGGAGCAGAGGGACAGCAGTGGATGGAATCACTCCTCTTCCTCCTGCCTTCTCTGCAGGTCCCAGCCCCAGGCACCAACTTTGGGGTACCCAGGGGCTGGGTGTGTTTGGAGAACAGCACAGCCCCTCCTGGCAGTGCCACAGCTCAGGTGTGTCACTGTCCCCTGAGGGAACACCCCGATGGGTGTCATCCCTCCTCAGCTCCCTGTGACTCAGCAGAGCAGGTGAAGAGCCATTTCCAGAGGCATCTCCTGCTGCCACAGCCAGGGTGTGGGTCACATCCCTTCACTCGGGGAGTGCTGGGCAGATGTGGCTGCAGAACATCCCGGGGTGCTCCCAGCGCAGCCCCCAGCCCAAGGCAGGGCTCAGGAGAGGCTTCTCCCCTGGCTCCCCCCCACCGGATCCAGCCGAGGCAATTTCCTTCCAGCAGGAACGTCACGCTCCAGGGCCCTTCAGTTATGACTCAGAGGTTTGAGTGGAAGCAAAGGCTGTAAGACGATTATGTATAATTTTCTTTAAAGGATGCTCAATCCTTTCTCCGCCAAGGCCGGGCGGGACGTCAGCTCCGCTTGCGCCAACGATCACCCCACTGCTGGGAGCTGGGGGGCACATCAGGGGTGCTGGGAGAGCTGCTTCTCCTCTGGGGGACCACAGCGGGGGTCCCACCTCGGACCCCTGGCCACTGCCAGAGATGGGGAGAGAGGGATTTAATCCTGGGTTACACCTGCAATGGATTCCCTCTGGATCTCCCCGTGCACCCAGCATTGCCACAGCTCCCAATCACTGACTTATGGCTGCTTACCTGAGCACTCCTGCCATGAGAACAAACAGGGAGTGATTGGCCAGGGACAGCTCCTGGCTCTGGGCACACAACCCTGGCACTGCTGGAGCCAGTAGCACCTGCCACCCTAGAGCAGCACAGCTCCTGGCCCAGCTCACCACAAGGGACTGTGGTGATGGGGGTGCTCTGACGCCCCCAGGGTGTGTGCCAGTGCCTCTGGCACTGTGGCAGTGACTGGCACAGCAGGAGGCTCAGGAGAACAAAGCTCACGACCCTGCTGTTGATCCCACCCGTACCTGACCCCTCTGGAAAGGGCTCAGTCCACGTTCTAGAAGAGGGGGACCACTGGCCCCAGAGCCCTCAGGGATGAGGCTCCCTCGAGGGCTCCCACGTGTCAGGCTGCAGCCCCAGCCCAGCCCAGCCTGGCTGCAGCCCCCCAGAGCTCCAGGTTTTTCCTCCCATCCCTCCATCCCACCAGCAGGACTGCAAAGCCTCAAACAACCCCATTCAGAGCAAAGCTGAGCACTTCTTCCCCTCCCTCGGCTGAACTCGGGCCAAGTCAATTAACATTTCTGACTGGGGAGGGAAAAAAGAATCCATCCAAACAGCTCATTTGTCTTTTGTGTGACTCTTCCCTCCTCCCCTCCTTCCCTGCTTCAAAAGCACAGTCCCGGGAGTCTATTATGGATACCAAGGAGGGAGGTGAATCGTGAGCTAATTTTACCTCCTTCACCAATGACAGTTGCTGACGTTCAAATTAATGAAAATAAAAATTCAGCATGGGCTGAAGTCTTGGCAACTGCTGCCCCCGCGGAACCGCTGACCCAGCGCTGCGTCTGCCCGAGCAGCTCCTGCCCACCTCACCCTCACCACGAGCAGGGCTAAAAATAAAATAAATAAAGGGAGGGCTGAGAGAGGAACCAGGAACGTGGCTGCTCATCCCTGCTCATCTCTGACACCCCTCACATTCTTAATGGCTTCGCAGGCAGCTCATTCAGGCACCAAAAAAGGTTTCAAAATAACGCCACAAAGAGGTTTTGAATCGCTGTTTGTCAGACTGAGCACACAGGCACCACGAGCAGCCAGGAATGCACCTTCCTGAGCATCAGGCTTGGCTCAGAAGCTTCAGTTCTAGCTGTATTTTCCAGCCTCAGACTGGAAAACCCAGGAGCAGGTGCTGCAGGAGAGGGCTGCAGCAGAGGAGGGGTTAATGTCGGACAGGAAAGAGCAGAGCTTGGCCTCTAGACCCGAGGCAGCACAAAAGAACCCAGCAGGAAGAGTGGGGAGAGGATTCTGCCTCCAGGCCACAGCCATCCTCTCCTCCATCCTCTCCTGCACTTCCCTGGATGGGATGTTTAACACCGATTGAACCAGGGGCTTGGAACATTTACATCTCCCCACAGAGCTGCATAAATCTTTAAATAACCCTTTAAAAATGAAAGCACTTCCTCAAAGCCCCTTCTTCCTCTGAAGAACACAGGATTTAATGAGGTTTCCTCTTCCCCCCCCCCCAAACCCAACACCCACCTCTACCCATGAGTCACTCACACTCCTGCTCTGGCTGCCCAGCAGAGCCACAGCTGAACTGATCCCCCACGTACAAGGGGGCTTTTAATTTATATTTTAATATGGGATCACTGCTAGAAACATAGCACTGAGCAGGTTCAAAGGGATGCTGCAGGAAGACTTGGGTGGAAAAATTCACATTTATTCCCTCTGCAGCTGCCCCCACCTCTGCAGTGCCTCAGAAACCCAGTGAGGGCCTGTGCTGGGACCCTCCTCACCCTGCTCCTCCCACAGGTGTGTTCCCAGTGCTGAGGGGATTCCTGCCCACCACAAACACTGCACATCCCACCTCACCAGCCCCTCTCATCCTTTAGGTCTCTAATCCCTCTGAAACACCACAAATTGCATAGAGAACATGGAAGATCTTCCAGTAATCTGCCTGTCATCTGCCATGACAGCTCTGATTTGGGTTTAAACACTGCTGTTTGTATGAGGAGGGTGAAATTCCTGGTGTCACTGCTCCCAGTGTGATTCCCAGCCTCAGACAGCTGCCTGCATGGGGCTCATCCTGCCCAGCTGGGATGGACATGGAGCTGGGGAGCACCAGTCTCCCAGCATGCAGGGGATCCCATGTACCCTGAAGACAGAGTCATTTCAGGGCTCTGCTCCCAAATAAGTCATTCTAGCAGAACTGGTCCAAAGAATTAACTGTGCTGAACAGCAGAGTCCAGCAGCAGCTGTTCCTGGGAGAAGGGAGGAAGCTGGCACAGGGCTAACACTGGGAGGGGCATCCTGGTTGATCAAATCAAGGACTGGGGAATCTGGAGCATCATGTCTCACTCACACCATTCCACAACCAACAGTCTCCTCCTCTGCTGAAAAGGATTATTCAGGATTACTCGAGGCCTTTCCTAAAAAAGCTTTAAACAAAAAAACCCCCAAAACAACCCAAACTCCACTCCAACCACTTCTCCCCTACCTGGTACTGTGAAGTCCTGAGTGTAGATGATATCATCTTCAATGTCATACAAGTCATCATCCTCTTCCTCATTGTAGCCATGCAGATCTTCCAGGTAAGGCACCGCCGTCATGCTCCTCCACCTGTCCTTCGTCTCGGGGCTGGGAGGGATGGGCACCAGCGCCTCTGCCTGAGCGTGTTTCTTCCTAAACCAGCTGCAGAGAGCCCAAGGGCAGAGCTGGGTCAGTGCACAAGGCATGCAGGAGTCCTCCACTGAGGATGGCCCCAGCCCACCCCAATATTCCGTGCTGGGAGCTCCACCCACGGCAGGTGAGGAGGAACCAAAGGTCTGGCCAGGTGTCAGTGCTGGAGTGTGCTGGGAACAGGACAGGAACAGAGGGACAGGCACAGAGGGCAGCTCAGGACCACTCTGCCCATCACCAACTCCAGCCCAAACTACCTGTAAGTCACAACACATCAGCAGAGCTCCAAGAGCTCCTGAGTTTTACTATCCAAGCAAGCAGGATAGGAGGAACTTCTGTCCTGAAGCTGAGGCTGATGCAGCCCAACAGACACAAGTTTGCAGGATCCCAGCCTGAGGAGAGGGGCAGTTACTGCAGCAGTTTCCTCTAAAAGCCAGTTTGCCAAGGCCACAGCAGAAACACTTCTTATCTTTTTATCCCCCTCTCTGTCTCAAGGGACTCCTATCACCACCAAACCCCATGCTGCCATCTGGCCAGGAAAGGATATCAGCTCCAAAAGCTGTTCTTAATCAGATCAGGAATCCAGCAGGCTGCTTCCCAGCAGCGTCCCAGAGCCAGATGGGATAAACCTCTTAGGTTTTCATCATACTCCCATAGCAGAGCTCTGACTCCAGACTGTCTGGGACATCTCCCAGTGCTGCATGTGGGCACCCAAAGTTTCCTGGAAGTGCTGCTGGAGCCTCCACACTCCCAGTGACCCCCTAAATGTGGGTGGGAGCAGAGGTTCCTCCAGACCTGGGCACCTCTAACACACCTTTCCAGCCCACACAAGCCTGAGGGGACACAAGTGCTTCCTACCCTGCAGTTGGCATCCTGTAACTCCTGGCCTCCAACCACGGAGGAGGGCCTGAGCCAGCCCAAGAGCTCTCACCAACCTGAGCCATCTGGTTTTTATCACCCCAGTTCCAAATTCCTTTCAGGAAGGAAGGCTGAAGGCACCTCCTGCGCAGAGCTGTAATTATCATTTTGTTCTAGTCTTACACTGCTTTGACAGTCGGCCTAAAAAAAAGTGGGATTCTAACAAAACTATCAGGAAAAGCGAGGAGTGAGGAGATAAACAAATGGAAATGCAGCTACTGGGACAAATCAGGCAGGATTCAAGGGAGGGGTGAACTCTCATCTCGAAACTGCTTCACCATCAGCATCTTTAAACTGTTTTCTCGGCAGCAATGGAGTTTTAGAGCCAGGCAGCCCCTTGTCTGCAGGGAGGAAGGTGTTATTTGGGGAGAGGGACAGGAACTGCTGCAGATCCCAGCTGTCAAGTGTCACCTCTGGTGGCACTACAGGAGTTAAACAAAGCCCATCCCAGCTGCTGGGCTGGCAGGAAGGGAGTGGGACCAGAGTAACTCAATTCTGGCCGAGAGCTCCTCGCAGATCCCATGGATGCTTCCTTGGATGGCTTCCTTGGTGACGTGCACGCCACACCGCTCTCCTAATCGGATCAATCCATTTCCCTTCCTTGGAGACTGCATCCATCAAGGAAGTGGCTGCCAAGACAGCAAATCCAGCCTGGGCTGATCCAGCCTGGCAGGATCAGCAGCACAGGGGCAGAGGAGCCACCAGCTGGTTTTGCCAGGGGCACTGGGGCTTGAGGGATCCAAACTCAACACCAGAGACCTCGGGAGAAGGGAATATCCAGGACAAATGAGATCAGAGTGACTGCTGTTAAAAGGAGAATTTTAAAGGGAAAAAGCCTGGAAGTCTACAGCAACTGGTGTTTTTATTTTGCTGTATTTCAGCTCTGCCTCACTCTTCCCTCCTGTCCTACTTACCAGGAGAGTAAAAATAGGTTTTTATTAGCAGCAGAAACCTGAATCACTGTACTCCAGTCATTATGCTTCCATCCTCCGGGAGGTGATTTCAAACACTTGCATATGCATATATGGTAATGAGGATAGAGAGTGAGAAGAGAAATCCATTGAAGTTCTAAGAAAAATCAAAGACCTCTTGGAAGGAGCCTCCAGCAATTCTGTACAGAGTAGTGGAGTATTTCCTGGCAAGGATTTTCCAGCAGGGACAGACATTCTGCTTTCTGTGCTGGTGCTGGAGGTTGTCAGTGAAGATTTGCTCTTCAGCTGAGGACCACTGGCTCTTGGAACACCCTCATCTGCCTCAGGAAGCCACTGCCTGAGCCAGAAAGCAGCACCTCCTGGTCAGTGACAGCCATGAGATAAAGCCCCTCCTCACCCTGCTCTCAGCACCACCCAAAACATGGGCTGGGTCAGAGCCCTGCTGCTGAGTGCTCTGTTCCACCAGTTATTCCCAGTTTCAGGGATGTTTTCTGAGCCAACTGCACTGGCACACACACACAGTTACCTGGTGCTTGTGGCAGCTGCTTTAACCCTGAGGGGAAAGAAAAGATTTTGGATATCTCCAAAGCACCCCTTGTGCAGAACATCCCTCTGCAAGAGGCAGATTCCTCTCTGGCCTCTGTTTCAAAGGGCTGGGAGTGACTTAGAAACGCTTCAGAGTGAAGGCAGCAGTAGTAAGGGATTATTTTTTCCTGTTCCACAAGCTGGTTGAGGCTGAGAGCCCCCAGCCAGCAGCGGCACAAGCGTTAATTGTGATCCTGCCAGGCACAAGCATTGCCCAGACAGCTGCTGTCAGCCACAGGGAGATAAGACAGCAAGGGTCAAGGACTGAAGGAAAAGAGGAATCTGGGTTGCCCAGTGCTTAATGAGCCCGCTTGGTTTGCAGCTCCCAAGCTCAGATCTCCCGTCACAAGTCCTCCCTCTGCTCTTTTCAAGTCCTGGTATAAGCAAGGTTAAAATAAGAATCTTGTAAGCACAGCTGCAGCTTTCCAACACTCCCAGCTATTCACTTCCCATTTGGGTCACAAACATTGCAGTTGGCTTGGTTTGCACAGGGATGGTTTTCTCTGGGAGCAGATGCCAAGCTGCAGATCCCTGCCCTGCCAGCCAGGGTCAGGACAAGTGATTCTCCACCTCCTGTGATGCCATGTAAGGGCCTCGAGCTCCCTGGAAGGTCACTGTCACCACAAGCAGCAACTAACAGGGTTCCAGTTTAGCTCTGCTCCCTCACAGGCAATCGTGGAAGGCACACAATGTCCCAGGGAAAGGCAACACACGCCAGCATCGCTGCTCCAGCTCCTGTCAGATCTAGAGATGCCCGAGCTCTTCAGTCAGGTTCAAAAAAAAACAAAAGTATGAAAACAGCAGCTTCTCCCAGCTGGTGGTGGGACCAAAGGTGGCAGAGATGGCTCAGGCTCCCACAAGGAGCTCTGGAGATTCAGTCCTTTAACACACTGTGTCACAAAAGGGATTTGCAGAATGTGGGTAAAAGAAGGAAAGATCCCTTCTCTGTGCTGCCAGAGGGCAGGAAGACTGATCCAGGTGCCTCAGGAAGGAAGAGGAATGCTTCTTTGTGTCCTGCTGAGGGGAGATCACTGCCTGGCACTACAGAAAAGAGGTGGAGAAAGCCCACAAGTGCACAGGCAGCAGCAGAGGCTCAGAGAAACCCCTCTCCCTGCCTCAAACACAGCCCAGGAGCACAGTCAGCCCCTGGAAAGGAGCCCTCAGCAGCACCACACAGATTCCCAAGGGGTTTGGTACCCAGGTTTGAACAGCACAGCATTCCAGAGCCATGCTCCAAACCCCACAGGTGCTGGGAAAGGCAGCACAGCAGCTCCAGAAGGGCAGGAGGAGACCCCAGCCCTGCAGGTTAATTTGCACCTCAGCTAATAAAAGGTGGAAGTGCCTCCCCTCTCGTGCTATGAACTCCTGCAATCGGATCTGCGCCTGAACAAATTAAGTGTGACACTTGTGGAGAGGGAAGGGAAGATGGTTGCCTTGGAAACAAGGGACAGAGGTAGAATTCTGCATCCACTTCATCACTTTAAGTGCTGCAGCAGGTCAGTGAATTAGTAACAAAATGCAGTGTATGAGCAGGAAGCCCTTCAGCAAAAGCACGGGGCAGAGGGGAGGTGGTGGATAATCCACAGGGAGCAGTTTGGAACTCCCTGGCTCTTGGCAGCTTTTCCTCCCTGCCCTGCAATCCCCATCCCAGGAGCACCAAATATTCACAGAGTTGAGCTATGAGCACTGGTTTTCCAGTGCACATCATCCCACTTGGATCCTTCCAGGGAAAGCAGGTTTCCAGGCTCTTCCACCATTCAGGGGTTGGCTCCTGGCAGTTCCTAAACTCTGAGATGACAGGCTGGGAGAAGTTTAACTCATTTCCATTTCCAACTCCAGGTCTGCTCTGCATGGACTGGGTTGAACAGAGCAGCATTTTGCTTTGTCCTGCTCCAGTAAAAGTGCAGAGACAGGAGTTTAAAGCAGTTCAGCTGCAGGAGTGAGGAGGGAGGAAGGCAGCTGGCAGGGATGAAACTCAGCAGACTCTTCCTCCAGCATTCCTCTGCTGCTGCAGGGGGAAAAGCATTTGGAATAGCTGGCAGGAATAATGGGAGGAATGGCTGGATTACCATTGCTGGGCTGCCTGGATGCCTTCCCTGCCTCCTGCAGCTCTGCTCCCTATGGAGCAGCACTCTGTGCTCCCTTGGTGCTTTCTCAGTGCCACACAGCCACTGATTTTATCCCTGAGTCCACTGCAAGGGCCTTCAACACTTTATGGAAGGTAAAGTGGGGAAGGATGGATCTTTGTGGCTGCAGGATGCTCACCCTGTGACAATTCCCCTGGGATCACCCTCCCACAGGACAGGGGAACACGGCCCTTCCCACCATCCTGACACGAGCCTGGTCCAGCAGCACCAGTGCAAAACCCCTGCCCGGGGCCCAGGGGCTGCTCCTGCTGATTTCAGAGCACTTTGATGATCCTGACTGTCCATATGAGTGAGTCCCTGGGAACAGCAGCTCAAAGACATAAAAGGAGACTTCCAGCAGCACGGAAAGGCACAGGGTGATTCTGGTTTGAGCCGGGATCCATCCCAGCAGGGCAGCCTGGGGAAGTTGCTTGATGTTTCTCTGGCTTAGTTCCTGTCCTTAGCACATGCTTTTGGGGGGAGGAGAGTAGAGAAACCCACAATCATTAATGATTTACTCCTCCAATACATGAAATCTAAGCATTCTAGAAACCAAACCTCTTCCTACTGAAGTGCTTTCCCAAACCCCTCTGCCAATACCCAAATGGCTGCCTGCTGTCCTGACTGCTGTGCTCCATTTACAAAAAAAAAACAGGGTCAGGTTAAGCATCAGGGCTAAGCTTCTATTTAAAGAAAAGGCAGGAGAACCAAGCTCTGGAGTCTTTAGCACAAAAAGAAGCTGGACAGACACATCCAAGGCCCAGGCCACAAGCTCTGCTGTGCTTGATGTAATTACTAGATGCCACAGCAGGAGGAAGGAGCCAATTACTAATAGGGGAGAAAAGCCTGTTAAGAAGCACTGGCTAAGCTCACACAAAACTAATAAGAGCCTAAGCCTTGGAAATGCTCCTGGGTTTGCAGGTAGAGCCTTCCCTCAGCCCCTCTTGGTGCTGTGGGAGGAAAAGCCCCAACACAGCAGCCGAGGAGCTCCGTGGCTGCCCCGTGCCAGAGGTGTGCTCCAGTTTCTCCGGCTTTCTAACGACAGGCAGCATCTCTGGAGACCCCTCTGTGCTTCCAGCAGGGCACTGCTGACACAAAAACTCACTGCCACGTGGGAGGAGGGCAAAATGGAGTATCTGGAGTTGAAGAACCAGCTCAATCACCCAGCAGTGACCCCTGAGGGCCCAGGGCAGTTCCTGAGCTCAGGGGTGGCCACTGCAGCCACAGGAAGGGAAGTGCTCTTAGTGCTTTTCTCAACACCTACTGATGACTCCATTGACTTAATTCCTGCTTCTTTCCATTGCTTCCTGACAAAGCATGGCAAGCTGATCCCCCCCTCTGGTCATGGCCACTGGTACTGGGAGGCACGTGCAGGGAAAGGCAGCCTCGGATGGAAGATGCCTGTGCCTGTCAGAGCCCAGAGCCCCTGAAACAACCCAGGCACAGGGCTTGGCTATTACAAAAGAGTCATCCTGACACTTAATTAACTGCCTGGGCAGCTCCAGAAACTCAACTCCTCCAGCCCTGCTTGCACCCTGGTCCCTCCAATCCCTGTTGGAGCCAGTCGTTCCCTGCAGAGCCCCACAGCACTTCAGGCCTCTCAGGTTCTGGCTGTGGCTCCTTGGGCACCTCCCAGGAACCATCACCTGACAGCACATGGCTTTTCCAAAGACACAAGAGGAGAGAAGCACTGTTCCTGCAGCGTGGAGTGGGCTCAGCACCACCTTGGATCACATCCTTGCTTTTATGGCTCCCAAAAGGATCTGGGCAGGCTCACAGGCCGAGCAGCTGCAGTCCAGAGGCAGCTCTGCCTGTCCTCAGAAGCACTTCCCATTCCAAGAGGAGATAAGCTAATGCAGCCTCCGCAGTGAAGCAGCCTCATGATGCTTTTTTGTTCTTGTACTTTTATCCGCCCAGGAAATCTCTGCTCGGAGCCAGCGTGTTCAAACAGATCCTTAAAAAAACCCCTCAGTGATAACGGGGCATTTCCCCCCCTGACTATGGCATGGAAAATGGGGGAGGATATGGGGGAGGGAGGACTGTGATATTAAAGAGAAAGAAAAAAAAAAATTTCCTATTGTCCTGGAACGCCTTTCCACATACTGACTCCATATGGAGCAAATACCAGGGGATATTTCTGTCCCCACACTGGCCAGAACTAACACACGTTACTGAACAGTCCTACTTCAATAACACAGCCTTCAGGACCTCCTGTTCTGCTCCATTAGTACTTGCTGGCCTCTGGAAAAAATTATCCAGAACCCTTAATTATCCAGAAGCAGGCACGCCACGAACAGACTTCCAACATATTCCTTATTTACTGGTTAGCAATTCCAGTGCTTCACCGGATGCTCTAATAGGAGGAAAAAAGCCAAGTGGAGGTTGCCAGAGCCCCAGCAGAGCTGGGGGAAGGAGATCTAGTGACTTCCATGTGTCTGCTGTCAAAAGGAAACAGGAGGTGAGAGCAGGAGCACAGGTACAGGAGGAGCAGGAAGAGGAGGACTGGTAACACTCACTTGTGCTGCCTTATCTGCTGTATTGAGAACCTCTTGGCTGGGTCGTATTCAAGCATTCCTGAAAAGAAGGAAAAAGTCCAGGTGTGATCACAGACACTCTCAGCTGATTGAAGTCAGGAAGCACAAAGCTCTGCCCTTCCCTCCCTCTCCCTCCCCGACAGCCATGCTGTGTCCAGTCCTGGCAGCTCCAGGCAGGATTGGCTCCATTGGTCACAGGAAACTCAGCATAAAATCCCAATCCCACTGCTGACCTGATCCAGGTCCTGATCTGCTCCTCAGCTTCCCACCTGAAAAGTGGGTAATGCCCTTCCCTCCCTCCCAGTGCAGGGACTGAGGCTTGTCCAGACCTCAATCACAGCTCCAAGGAAATCTCCAGGCAAAGAACATCAAGATTTTGCATTTCAGAGATAATTCCATTGAACCTCCTCCATGGAAGAGCCAAAGCCTCAGGCACAGCACATGTCCACTTGCTCAGTGTCCCAGATCCTCTGGTCTTGTGGATTTCTATTCTGAGGTGCAGCAGGGGAGGACCAACAAATTAAATCATCCTGCTGCCCATCCCTGTGCCCTGGTCAGGACTTGCATTTCTGGGATCATCTGCTGAGGTAGCTGGGGTGGGTGGTGAGCAGAGTGGGGAGAGGAAAAGCAGCTCATCCCTATTCTCTCAGGGAGAGAGGGAGGTGGATTCCTTAAACAGCTTCCTGGGATGCCCACTCTGCTCCACTGCCTTTCAGAAGCTTCACAACTCAACAGAAGGGAAGGAGCAAATTTTGCCATATTCTTCAGCAATGAGCCAAAGGAACCCTGGGAGCCTCATCCAGCAGCAGCCAAGATATTCTCCAGTGAGGGTTCCAGGAACATATTCACCTAATGGACATTAACAAATCCTCATGCCTGAACACTACAAGGAGTTTTGCTTTTACTGCCTGATCCTCTGTTGCTCCTGAAGCACCTGCACTGTCAAGCCTCGCACAGGTTGCATGAAGAGGGTGTGGAGAGGGGTGGGAACAGGAGGAGCCCATCTCCAGCAACCAGAAAAGTCTGGGAAGCAGCACTCACTGTCAAACAGGAATTCAGAAAGTCAGGGCAGAGGCAAACAGTGCAGAGTGCTGGGGAGAGCAGGACAAGGACACATGGAGAACACAGGGGTGGGGGACACATCTGGGTGGACACTTGGGAAGGGAGGCCTGGCAGACACATCCTGGTTCAAGAAAGAAGCTGCAAGGGCCTTGCAGGTGTGGTTCTGCAGTTCAAAGGTCACAGAAGAGATAAATCCCCACAGCACATGTGATAACAAAAGCTGCTCCAGAACATCTTCCCTGTCAGTCTGTTCATATCACATCAGATCAGGACATGGGCAAGGAGGGGAGGATAGAACAGTAGAGTGGGGAAGAACTGAAGTTATTTTCCCCCCAGAACCCAAAGTACACTTTGCCCTGGCAATTTGGGAAGGTTTATCCATGCTGGTGACAGCATTAAGAGCTTTAAGCAGATGGGGTCACTACTGACCCAAATGACATCACACGAAGTAGGTTAAAGCAATCCAGGAAGAGCTCTCCAGGTCACAGGTCAGGTGCATCCCAGGGCCTTGGCTCAGGAACTCGAGGCACTGGAATCCTCAGAGCCCAATTCCTCAGAGTTTTGGATTGTCTGGACTGGGTTTTGAAGGTTTCTGAGGATGGAAACTCTACAACCCTCCCCACTGCAATCTGTTCCAGAGCTCAACCCTGTCAGCAAAGGAGTTTTCTCACGTTCAGATGGAATTTCTCCTCATCTTATAGAAAAAGAAATAAGCTCAGAGGGAAAAAAAAAACCCACACCTAATTAAAGAGCCTATTAATAAGATGATCAGACAGTTTCACAGCTGCCCAAATGAGTTGGCTTTTTTTTTTTTGTTCTTTTTAAGAAATAGGGCTGCAAAGAGCTCTCACATGAAGTTTAGGGGACAAGAGCAAGTACTGGTTGAGTTCTCTTATTAATGTTGTCAGGAACAGGAAAGTCAGGACACCACCCACTCCCCCCATTGATTTATTTAAAGACCACGCTTCAAGGTGTTTTTGAAATTTAAGGCATTTACCAGATGAAACCGGTACAAGCAGGGAAAAGGTTTAAGGTAAATGATTAAAAGAGGCCCAAGAGCAGCAGTTACAACCAGCAACAGCACAGGGAGCTGTTGCTCTCAAGCCATTAAAAAGGCAGAAGGAAAATAATCGAGCGAAAGGAATTTTTACTTCAATGAAAAATGACCGCATTTGGGGCAACGTTTGAAAGAAAACGGAAAGTGTCCTCACTGAAAATGTGCATTCATACATTCAGCTCTGAGTCACTTGTGGCAGCTCTGTGGCTCAAGTCCTGCACTGAAGAGAGGTTTCAGCAAGACAAAACATCATGTTCTATTCACCAGGCAAGTCATCCCGGAGCGTCTGCCCGCAGGAGCCGCCGCTCGCGGCCATTTAGGGTAAAGACTTCCCTGGAGTTTATCTGTGAGCAGGGATGGGGCTGGCTGTGCCAGGGAATGCTGCAGGAGGCCCAACTCCAACCTCTGCTCCCCAGTATTCCTGGAGGATTCGCTGTGCCCTGTACAGGGGTGTCACAGAATGAGAGTCAAACCTGTGGCTGATCCCTAACTTGTCACCTGGAGCAGAGCACCGAGTGTCATGTCCAGGTGTTCCTTGGAGACCTCCAGGGATGGGAGATCCAAACCTCCCTGGGCAGCCCCTTCCAGTGCCTGACAACCCTTTCCATGAGGAAATTACTCCTAGAATCTAAAAATCTCACATGGAAGATGTGTCAGATATTAAACTGATAAGAACAGACACCACACAGTCGTGCCCAGACAGGGGTATCGTGTCCTCTGCAGCACATCAACAGTTTCAGAACCCTTTCAAATCACATCAAGTGACAGCCCAGAAACTGCAGATCATGGATCTGCTCTGAGCTCCTCACAATCCCCAGCCCACACACTCAGTGATCCTGCACAGGCACAGCTCCAAGGCAGAATTCCTGGAGTTCAGAACACAGGACAGTCTCAGGTGTGGGACTGGAGAAGCAGAAAGAAATCCAACAGCAAAGTTAATGAACTCAACCTCGATTCCACTTCAGTCTCCAGCTCAGATCAACTTTTAACAACCACTGTAAAAGCAGTTTAAGGCCAATCTATAAATGAGGCAGGACCTTTTCCCTCTCCCTGCACTCAGCCAGGTATTCCGGCTACAAACTCCCTCTGCAGGCAAATCCCGAGGCTGTGATCCAGGACAGGCCTCTGGATGGGCACAGCCAGTCCTGGGGACTCCTGCCACAGCATCCCACCAGCACCAGGACACATCCTCCCACCATCCCAGCAAGGAAAGGTCATGGAAGTGAGAAAACAAACTGTTTTCATCCCAACCACCAGGACACAGGGCCTGGAGATCAATCCAGATGCTGATTAATGCAGAGCAGCAGCCTCAGAGCTTCCTCTTCCAGTAAAAGTCTATTAGACCATGGGGAGGAAAGCTGACCTTGTGCATTTTTCTGGTCCAGAAGCAAAGTGCACAGGAGTAGATAAGCCATGGGCAGATGCTGCCAGAAGAACCTTAAGGCTATTTATAAACTCTTCCACTCTGACACATCTCTCCTGACTGCACACACAAAACAGCACCAGCCCTTCTTCTTTCCATCCCTGAAGAGTATAAATAAAGCTTCATCCCTGATTAGGGAGACAAAATGAGGAGCAGCATCCCAACTAATCTGGAGGATATACTGTCATGAGAGTCTCTTTACAAGCCAAATACCACTGAAGCTTTAAGTCCTCTAAACTCTGCTCTTCTGGAAAAGGGGAACAAAGATAAGAACAAGCTCAAGGGGAAGAAAAAGTAAAGACAGACTAGAAAAGTAGTCAACAGAAGAACAAAATAACATTACAAAGTGTGTTTGTGTTTGCTTCACAGCCTGGCTGTGGGGCCTGTGGTCAGCAGAGCCCTGGCAGACAGAGGAAATGAGCACTTTGCTACACTGAATTCTGCCTCACTCAAACCCAGACCAGGCGCTCTCAGCCCTGCAAGGGCTTTTAGAGCCTTTCAAAGCAACACAAAGATGAGACAAAACCGCTGGAGCTGAGCTGGGGGTGTCTGTGCTGCTCACACAAACAGCCATTGACAGTATCTGATCCACAGGCAATGGATTCAGCTCCAGCCTGCTGCAGGGGGAGCGGGCACCGACCAGGAAATGCAGATGTTCTGGAGGAAAAGCAGGAACTAAATAAAGCATCCAGGTTTGTCACCATAGCTACGTGGTGCCACCGCTGCACAGCTCAGCCCTGGGCCTCAGCAGATGCTGGGGAGCTGCTCAAGCCTCCAGAGTGGGCAGAGCTGGAGCAATCCCACCCCAAAATTCATCCCCCTTGAGGCCACCTGGCACGCTGACCACTGGAAAATGTCTGTCACATCAAACAAGGGGGACTATCAGAAGGTTTTGCCAGGTTTTGCAATGCAGCAGCTTGTACACACCAAGATGAGGAGAGAGGGAGACTGTGCTCAGGTGGGAAAGGGATCCTTAGGGCTTCCCACTGCCCTGAAAGAAAGGGGTGCAGCCACCTCCTCCCAGACAAGCTCCTCTCCCTGCCAAACCCACTCAACTGCCACCTCTGTGGTGCACAAGCACAGAAGGGGTGCAGACAGACAAACTGACAAACAGTGAGGACGCAAGAGGAGACTGAGGCTGTAAGAGATGGACAAAGGGCACCAGATTCAAACTCCTCCATGTAAAATCAGGCAGAGGGACGAGTAGGTAATTCTGGCTCCAGATCTCACGCAGAGGTGGGAAGAGAATTCTACTAATGAAGCACAAGATTTTAAGCTGTCAGTATCCTCAGCACAGGAAAAGAGAAAACTGCCACGCTCCTTTTCCCTGGAGGAAGCACTAAGTGCAGCTGAGAGGCTGATCACAAACCTCCAAGGAGTTCTGCTGGATGCTTTGGGAGAGCTGCTGCCAGACCAACAGGATTGCAGGATTTGCTCCATCTGGGCAGTTCCCAGCCCGTTAAAAGGCCATGTTTGGAGTCAGCAGTCACAAGCCAAATGCCACACAGAGCTCAGGCCACTGTTGCCCGGGGCTGGCAGGTACAACACGAAGCACATGAGGCCACGAGCAGCCGCCGTGTCGGGCTCAGCGGATCCCGGCTGAGCCGAGCGCCATTGGAAGCGCTGCCTTATGTAACGCCTTCGGAAAGCTGCTAAAGCTGGCTAATGCTTTTGGAAACACATGGAAATAACTGATTTCATCATTGGCACGGGGCCAGGGAAGCTAAAATAGCCTCTGAGGGGGGCTGCGGGGGTCTGGCAGCTCCTTGGTGCTGAGGGGCCGGGGGAGCCCCGGCGGTGGCAGTGGAAGAGCTCGGACTGACAGCACCACCTGCCGCCGGCACGGCCGGCACGGAGCCAGGAGCTGGGGCCCTGCACCGAGCCTGGAGCTGGGGCCCTGCACCGAGCCTGGAGCTGTGTCCCTGCACCGAGCCTGGAGCTGGGGCCCTGCACCGAGCCGGGAGCTGGGGCCCTGCACCGAGCCCGGAGCTGGGGCCCTGCACCGAGCCCCTGTCCCTGCACTGAGCCTGGGGCTGTGCCCCTGCACCGAGCCCGGGGCTGTGCCCCTGCACCGAGCCCCTGTCCCTGCACCGAGTCCGGGGCTGGGGCCCTGCACTGAGCCTGGAGCTGT
>VZRX01012133.1:0-16736 GCA_013398075.1 Notiomystis cincta
TGATCCGTGTGTCTGTCTGATCCCTGTGTCTGTCTGATCCCTGTGTGTGTCCCTGTCCCGCAGCGTTCGGGGGCTGCTTTCAGAGCATTCCACAGCCCCTTGCTCACCCCTCCCTCCTCATCCCCAGCCCTGCTGACCCGAAGGAGTTTTATCCCACTGCTCGTGGCTCCCTGCTCGTGTCCTGGCAGTCAGTCCATGGACAGAAGTGCCATTCCCAAACATGCCCAGGGAAAACAGGCACTCAGCAAATATTGGTGCCCAAAGTCAGCATTTGTAAACCCCTGCCACAGGCCCATGGCCTTCCCACTTCTGTTCTCACTTTAAGATTCTTTCTTAATAAGGAATAATGAACATCAACACCCAGTTATTCAGTAAAGCAAAGCATATAAGCAATTAAATTAAATTAAATTCGCACAGCCAAGCAAACAAAGCAGTAATCATTCAAGTCCTCTATTTAGGCTGCAGCCATAGTGATAGACTGAAGAATAACAACTCATTCCAGTAAAGACAATTACTATTAAATTTTTAGTTTTCAAAAATCTCAAACATTGAGTAAATACTAATTTTTGTCACAAAAGGTTCCTTTTAAATCGTCTTTCCCTCTCACTTCAAAATGTGACAAATCCCAGACAGAATTGGTCTTTTATAAGCTTCATTTTACAGGAGTATATTCAGCATTATCTTCCCCACACAGTTTGAGCTCGTATCCTCCTGGGAGTCTCCACCACTTTCCTTGAATGTACTAAACCAAGGATTGGCCAGTCCAGAACAGTAAAGGATGAAGGTATTAGAGAATAGTCTTGGGTCAAGAATTATTATTGCTGGAGGCCTCCAAAATCTAGTTATGGGTTTCAGCAAACCCTGTGGGCTCTTATGATAATGCTTTTCTACAGTATTATTGTTATATGGCACTAAATCAGTCAGATTCATGAGCAACAAGAGGTCAATGTCTGATTGAAATTCATAAGGTCAAAAAGGAAACTAAAAATCAATTTATAAGATATGAAGATTTAGGTTCAAACTATATCCATGAGCAATAAAATTTCACATCCATAAATGTAAGAAATCAGTTATTAAACTTGAGGGGGGGAAGAAGACTTATTAAGTTTTACACACACATAAGGCAGCTAACACATAATTTTATCAGACATTACTGAAATCCTATGTGTAATATAAGAGATGATGGGCTAAAATGCTAAATGGTTTAGCACTAAATTATTAAGTGATGTATCCCTGAGGTATTAAAAAGATAAGAAATGCAGAGCAGGTGTCTCTCCCACCAACTCTTGATCACCAGTTTAAGTGCATATTGATAACAAATGCACTTTAGAGGCAAAATAGTATTAGTAATATTTTTGCTGTGTGAAAGCCTCATGTCAGAATAACTAAAAGCTTCTACCTGACAAAGAAATGTTCATATATATTACATATATATATAAATATATATATATATATAATCATGTTAAGTGTTAGCTCCCTGTAGAACAGGAATGAACCTCCAGCATAGTGGAGTTGGTTTGGTTCTTACACACAAGTAAATAATGGAGGGGAATAACAACTCCACCACATTGAGAAGGAGAATTACAGCAAGCACTCTTACCTGGGCTGAAATGAAAATGCATTTTTATTAAAATTACAGATTAATGGAGATTCCTGGAAGCCAAAAGGTATAAAAATGGGGTACTGCAGACAAATGTGGTCATTTCAAGCCTAGGCTGTGGATTCCACGAGAACTCTTTTTTCCTTGCTATTAATTTTCCAGTTGTCCCCCCTTTGGATTGGTGATTGCTCAGAGAATGCTGCTCAGAACTGATATTTTGGTCTTTTGGTGCCTCCAGCCTCGAAGTCAAATTAAACCAGCCAAACACAGAACTTCTCCTGCATCAAACTTGCCTTGTTTTCCCTGTTGGGAACAACCCAGGTGTCTGTCCCTCTCCAGGCTGGGTCCTGCAATCCCTCCTGCCATCCCTGGCCAGGGAGGGGATGCAGTCCCTGCCTTCTGCCATCCCTGGCCAGGCCTTGGACACTGCCAGGGATGCAGGGCAGCCCCAGCTTGTGTCTCAGATCAGATATTTCATTGAAGGGCAGCAGGAGGATATTCTTTGCTGCTCTCCAGAGAACACAAATATTTCCCAGCATGATCTCTGCCCCCTCAGCAGCTCAGGAGCCAAAGGAGCCTGGCAGCCTTGTGTCCAAATAATGTGTGGGTTAGGGTGGGACATTTCAGGCTGGAGACATCTCAGCACCTTCAGCTGCAGCTTTCAGACACCCCCAAGCTCTCCTGTCTGAGTCCTGCTCTTCAAAACCCCTTTTTTCAGCAAGATTGAGGAATCTGATCTGGGGTAGCTCAGTTCAGGTGATGCCTGAGCCTTCCTTGGCACCACCCGTGTTCCCTGAGCTCAGCTCTCACTTCTCCCTGTCTGGATCTTTGATCCCTGTCTCTGAACCTCAGATGGGAGCTGATGGAGCATCCTCACACCCAGAGGGGGGACATGGGATAAAAGTGGGGCACAGGGCTCGTGCACACCTTGGCTCAGCTCTGATGAGGCTTTCCTGGAGCAGGACAACACCTGCATTTGTCTGCTAAAGCCCTGAGAGGGATGCACTGAGCTCAGAGAGGTGATTTCAGTCAGCTAAAAACCCTGTGATGCCCAAAAAGAGCCAGGAACAAGAGGAATGTCAGTGGCTCTAAGGCAGGTTAGAGCTGAAAGGGCACGGTGGCACATCTGGGGGGGGGCTGGGGGTAAGGAGGATGCTGCAGAGAGCATTTTCTGTGCCTCAGCCAAGTGAGAAGCAGCAGGTTGCATTCCTTGGATTGAAGCAGGTGGAATTTCAGAGCAAAATCTGCCCAGGTTGGCCATTTCTTCCAAAAGAAATTCCCACAAAAGGAATTATTTGCCTTCAGTGAATCCCCCAAAATAGCAGAACCCTCCCTGAGTGTAATACTTGTATTTATGTAGTGCTCTAAATCCAAGGATAATTTGAGCAACAACAACATTTGAAAATGTTTGAGAACAAGGGGAATTAAAAATAGGAGTGACCAAGGCTGGGGTTTTTCCCTCCTTGTAAGATTTTGGGTTTCATTTGCCTTTTCAAGGCAGGGACCAGCACTGAGATTTCCAGGCTTTACTCTCTGGATGGGAATAGGGAAAATTATTTCTGAAAGAAAAAAATACAAAATTCTTGGATAATAACGTGGCTGTGGGGATCTAATGAATTCCTGGGGGACTCTCCAAATTGCAAGAGTGGCCAGCATTACATCATTGCTGGGATACAGGATGTGTTCAGAATAATTATGTAAAATTACAGCAAGTGATGATTTTAGAACTTTCTCCTTTTTTTCTCTCTACATAAGCAAACTTCCATGACTTAATTGCTTGTTAATGTAATAAGCAACCAAAAAAAATCAGGTTTTACAAGGAAAAAGAACCATTCTTAGGCTTGTTTACAATGATTCTGGAGTAAAATTACCCAAAAAAGGTTAAGATTGTTATATAAGCAATATTTTAATATAGCAGAGTTTAAATTATATTACAAAAATTATGGATAATTATGGAAAATGATACATTCTGTGTCTAGCAGGATACCTAAACACTCCTGTAAAAATGAAATAAGGATCTATTAATGCCATAAACCTACTTAATAAAAGTTGCTTTCATATTCAAAACCAAAATATTAAAGCATGCTCCGTATCTGAAAGTCAAAAGTGAAAGAATAAATTAACTAAGGTTAAGAACCTTGTAGCAGCTGACTAACAAAGCTCTAGGGCATTATAAAATTTCATGCTCTTGTAATAAAAAGGATAAAGAATTGGCTAGAAGACCACTAAAAGTTAAAATAAATGAACATAAAGTAGATGAAAAAGCTTGACACGGCTGAGACCACAAATGTGTAAAGACCAAAGACACAATTTTAAGCCATTAGAGGACTGAATTAAATGCAAAATGAATCCTAGTAGTAAATTAATAGAAAATTACAAAGGTAAATGAGCTCTTTTTCCCAGTTACAGAAAACTTTTTATAGAATTTTTTTCCAGCACTTGAAAACATTAGAAGTGTGGTGAGTTAAATTCTGGCATCTGCCCAAGCCAGAAACAATCCCTAATACTTCTGAATATAGAAAAAAAAATCAATTTTTATAGAAAAGACAGAAGCAGGATCACAGGAGGTATTTTTCACTTAATATCAGGTGGCAGCAATTCATTTTTTAAATAATTTTCTAGAGTGTGTCCAAGTTTTACCTCTGAGCTCAGTCCCACCTTCACTCACGGAAACCTCCAGAAGCAATGATGAGAAAAGGTCAAATGTTTGAGGCTTGTTCTGTTGTTATTTCTTAATCAATGGATAAAAGTGAGAAGGGAAGAGCTTGAAGAAGGCACTTTATAACCTAAATTAAAAAGAGATGAGGCAAGGCAGCCAAAACCTGGAACTCTGCAAGATCAAATACAGACAAAACATGGAACAAAGCTCTGATCTCGATACATTCACCAGCATAAGAAATGTTTGTCTCTCTGGCCACTTCTGCATTTGGAAACCTGCTGAGGATGAGAAAATTGGCAATTCTGGATCCAGGCTGGCTCACAAGTCAAAAACCAGAGGGATAGGGAAGGAAAATCCCTTCTGAGCTCAAGGGATCAGTGCTTAGAACCTGGAATGGTTTCATGGGTGAGGCTGGATCCCGCTTTGGTTCCTGAAAGCTTCCAGAGCTGGATCCTATGCTGCAGTGGGGTCTGGTTTGGGCTCTGCAGGCCAGATCCTTCATAGGGCAGTCAGTCCTGCAGGTGGGGTCTGTCTGTCTGTCTGTCTGTCTGTCTGTCTGCAGAGCTCTCCGTGCCAGCTGAGTCTCACTTCATGTTTTGGAAAGTTCCCGGCGATGCAGGAGCAAATTCCCCCTGTCACCCTGAGCCATGGGCAGGCTCAGACACTTTATTGCTGTAAAATACATCCTCCCCACGGCCTGGGAGGCAGATGAAGTGCAAGAGCTTTTCTAAAGTCGGGAACCCCATGGGTGATGGAAAGAAAAGATTTATGGGCAAGTCTGGCTCTACCAGTACAAGTCCAGAGGGCTTTTAGGGCTCTCAGCACAGCTCCCGAGTTTGGTTTCAGCTGCTTTCAGGAACTGTCTTCCTCCAACTCCTATTTTCTGGATTTTTGGTTTTTTTTCAGGCTCTTTGTGGGTGTTTTACCCCCAGGAGCTGCTGCAGGGTGAGGATGGTGCTGTTGAAGGCGCAATGCAACTCCTTGAGTGACCTCTTTGTCAACTCCACCACGAACATTCCCCTTTGCAGGGCTGGAAAAGATTTTCCTGGGAAGGACATCCCAGTGGGTCCAGCCTGTTCCACCTGTGGAATCCAGAGGGACATCCAGCTCTGAGGGATGGGGTGAACTCAGGGCAGGGAACTGATGGGGCTGGGCAGGTGAGCAGGATGAATCCTTGCAGCCTCCAGGTTTGAAATGCCACAGCTGAGCGGGTTCTGTGCCAGCCCCCAAATCCTGAGAGAGGGATTTCCTGCTTGCTCCGCCCTTTCCAGCCAGGTGGGAAACACAGAGCAACTTCTGGGTGGAAATCTTCGAAGTTCAAGTTGAAAAGGCACAAGTGAAAGTCTGGAAATTGAGGAGCTGGTGGGAAAAGCTCCTCAGACAGAGATCAGACAGAGGCTTTGGAGTGTTTTGCAGGAGCCCATCAGTTCTCTTCATTAACAAACTGTCCTGGCCCTGTTTCTGGAGCAGCCCCAGCGCATCAATCTGACCATTTCTAATGAGAGAGAGGCTGCTACTGCACGGGCCAGACTTGCTTGTCAGCCACTGCCTGATGGGTTTAAGTAAGAAATGATCCTTCATTAATTAACCTTCACTTGCTATGTAGATTCACTCATTGAGATGCAGGTAATTAAGCCAAGGTCATTCCAAGGACTGACAGAGCAAAAACAGCAATGCAAAGGTGCTGTGGTTGTTTTGATCAAGGGCTTTCAGTGCAGTTGTTGCAGTGTGACAGTGACACAGTCAAAAGTGGCCTTTTAGGGGGAAAAGAAAACCAACCCGTTTTTTTTAATGTGCCACCCCAAGGCTAAAGAGCATTTGGACCCAACTTTATAGACCTGGGGTAGAGTAGGAAAAGAAAACATCAATAAACTCCAGAAAATTCAAGAAGAAAAAATAATAATATGTGGAAGAAGAGGCAGGAATGAACTTATTGGGAGGTCTTGACAGTGACTGAAATATCCCTGCAAAAAAGACTCTCAATCTTGCATTTCATTTAAAGTAATAGTCCCCAATTAAAACAGAACCACTCCAGTTAGAAAACTTTCTGTAAAAAATAGAAGTGTAATTTGTCTTGGTGCTCAGATTAATCTCCCTGGCTTTTAACCCTTGCCCACGAGCTGGTGCAGTCCTGTGGGGAGCTGGGCAGTGCAGGCTCTGCTCCCTCCCAGGTGTAAAACTCCAATTATGAACCTGCTGTAGCTTGGGGACAGAAACAGCATTTTCTGCAGCTCCTCCAAATGAGCTCCTCCATCAGCCCGAGCCGTGTGAAGCTCCCAACTTTGATCACTGTTGAGAGCAAAGTGAATATATTGAACCTGCAAATAGCCTTTGGCTCTTTCCAAGTGGCTCCCTTATAATTTGAGTGTTAGATTAAAGTTGCATGTTATGGATTTTAATAACTCTCTTCCATTTGGGCTGCTGAGTGCCACTTGCTGGGGATTCTATGACCCTTCTCACCAGCATGTCCCATTATGGGCACTTAACCTTGAAAGTTGTAAAGACAGAACATTTAATCTGTTAAACACAGGCAGAATCACAAGGTTATATAATTACAGGTAATTTGGCTTAGCACTTCTGGTGCTTTTCAATTATGAAAAGAAATTTTGCTGAAAATTTGCTCCTCAAGAAATGGAAAAGAAATGAAAAATATTTTTAAAAAATTGAGTATTGCAGAACAAAAAAAATTTTTTGAGCCATATACATAAATTTGTTTCAATTAAGGCCTTCAGTAATCATTGTTAAAGTTTTACAAGCAAAGAGAAAAATTCAGTGTTCACAGTTGTGCAGAAAAACCTGGAAGAGATAAGAATGAATTTGAAAGTCTTTTTCCACAAATATTCCTGAGTAGTATAAATTAGAGCCTTCAGCAAATCACCAATCCTTATGGAAATTCCACAGCTGGGCAAACAGCAAATTGTTTCCATTATGAAATAAAAAATCAATAAAATTAAAATCTTCTGAAAAAGAGGAAATCATTCACTACAGCAGAAAAGACCAGATAAGAACAGATTATAACAGATAATAACCAAAGCATTCTGGCTTTATGGTGATGAGGGAAGGGCACAATTCTGTAGAGATTACAGAAGATTTATTCATTCTAAATTTAACAAAATTGATGTTTCAATAAAGAGAGATTTTTCAGGGGCCATTTTACCACCCACAGGTGTTGCTGGACCTTTAAAACACTGATCTGAGTAATTAAAGGATCCAGGTGTATTATTATTTTTATTGATATAATATATAAATAATAATGATGATGATGATGATGATGATGATGATGATGATGATGATGATGATGATGATGATGATGAAGAAAATCCCCCTGGAATCAGATTTAAGGGGGTCATCAGTCCTTGTAGCTCAGAGGTTTCTAATCAATAAATACCTGAGGAAAGTTTTACACAATGCCTTTAAAGCGTGGGGAGAGAGTAAGATGAGAAATAAGACCTGAAGAGCTGAGTGTCTGATAATCTCAGCCTAAAGTTAATTTTCCACAAGGAAGCAACAACATTCCTTGGAAAGGATGAAGAAACCCATGGCTGGACTAACACCTGGACATGCTCCACACACAGTGGGGTCTCACAAGGGAAAACCACTGGGATTGCCAGTCCTTTGTAACTGAGTTTTTAAGGAAAACTCAACCATTTTTGTTTCCAGTCCCCCCAGGGAGCTCCTGGTGGCCCAGCACATGATGGGCACTGGCCCAGTCACCCCTGGCCCGAGTGGCACACGAGTGCCACCGTCACAGGCACTCGGGGCTGCCTTTGGCACATCTCACACTCCTCACCAGAGCTGCAAAAATGAGCAATTAGAACTGTGTTTCATTTGGAAATCTGAATTTTCAGCACCACCAACATTTTTTTCCCAGGAAGGCAACACTGTCAAAATGTTTTGTTTATGCAAAGCTCTAAAAGGGAAAAAAAAATGCCAACCAAACTAAAAATATGAAGTCAGCTGAACCTGAACGGAGCTCCAATTACACCCATTTTTTTAAAGCTTTTGCGAAAGTGTTTGAGCTTAATTAGGTTAAGCTATTTCAAAGCATGCCCAGTTGTTGTAATTTGTTTATGATACAGAGTTGCTCTTTGATCATGAATGTTCATTTTTATAGAAACCCTGTTATCAGTCTCTGGATAAGAAACAAAATGAGCAGTGGTTGTGGTAAGAAAATTTAGAAAAGTTTAAGAAGCTCAGAAAAGAGCTGTCTTCTTAATAAAAGAAAGACATGACTTAATTTAGCATGTGATGGCAGGAGGGTAAGTAAATGATTTTTAGGGAAGAAAGGGAAACTAAAGTGTGTTCATTTATCCACCCTGCCAAAGATACGGTGCTGGAGTATCTCAACCTGAGCTCCACCACTGCTTGGGGAAAGCTCCTCGAATATCTGCTCCTAATTGTTATCTTTGGAAATTCTTCCATTCTCACAGAAAGAGAACACAAATCATTCTCCAGCCCTGAAACTGCTGCTTGATGAGGATGTTTCAGAGAGAGTTAATCAGAAGGGTGAAAAAAGGTACAATGGGGTGTGAGTGTCCCTCTGAAAAGACTCTGGCTCCTCATTTTTAGAGATCAAGGCGTGCCTGTCGCTGGGATTGGGTAACAGGAACATCCTCAGCCCATCTTTATTTCAGAGCAGGAATCTGGGTTAGAGGCTGTGGGTTGTTTCAGCTTCTCTCCCTGGCTTTTTTTCTTTCTTGGTGTTTTTGTTTCGCTCTTTCCCGTGGCGAGCTGGGTGCATTAACTGCACGCTTTGAGAGCTGCAGATCATCCAAAATACATGACTACAGCGTGGCCTTTGGGAAGGGCTGGATTCACAGAGCATTTAAATGAGGATTTTTCCGAGATGGCACGAAGATATTTTTGCACTCCGAGGGGAATAATGCAGATCTGTCGAAGTTCTCTGTACCAGCAGAGCTCTCTCTCCCCGGAACACCTTACAGAGCAGAGAAGAGCTTCATATGCAAAAACTGAGTTTTAAAGCTTTGCTCAGCTTTTTTTTTAATTATTATTAATTTATTTTCGAAAGGCAGCTGATAATGTGAGTGGCCTGTGAGCATCCTTGCACGTCCCAGCACGCCAGGATTGGTCAGCTCAGAGCCGCCTCACCTGATTTATGCACAAATTAGTCACGGATGCAAATGAGATGTGCAATATTTGTACACTTTCTCAAACCTTGGTCTTAATGACTCACCTTCCAAAACAAAACTAATGATGTTGAAGAGCAATATGCAAATATTTGCTCTTTGACAATGACATCTCCAAGAAGCAGCCAGGCTTCTGTATCATTAGTAAGGCCAATCAACTTGCTCAGAGTAAACAGCTCAAGTTCAGCGAGCTCAGTGTCTCCTCCTCTTCACAATTAACTTTGAATTACTTTCACATTTTTCAACTGTGTTCAATATCCAGCATTTATTTTGAGTCAGGGCCAGATTTATGAGAGTCTTTTTGTCCACAAGACCTGGACACAATTGCTGCTCAGGCACTTCTTCAAAACCCACCAGGTACCTCCCAAGATTTGCCTGCATCTGAGCCTCATTTTTGGTCTTTCTGGTGGACAGAGCCTCCTCTTGTTTGTGGTCTCTGCACTTTTGGACCCTGAGATGACTTCTAAGATCGAAGGGACTAAATCACCTGGTGCTATTTTTACTCCAACTAGGCTGCATTTAAATACTATATCCATGTTTTAAATCTGCTTTCCATAAATGTGATGCAACATTCCCTTAAAAATTGCTGTTTCAGTTAACATTTCTGCCCATAAATCAGTCACTGGAATATTCAGAGAAAGCAAATATGAAAGGGGTGTGAACACAGCTGAAGGCTATTCAATGTTTTATTCAAGGGAGTTTTCATGGAAAATATTTTGAGGTATTTGCTTAGTTCTAATCATTACCATGGGACGCCCTGGAAATCCAATAGTGACAGAAGTGCCAAAACTTGAAAGCAATTAAGTGTGTTTGAAGAAAGAAATTTTCATTTTCTGTTTGTGCTGAAGTTCTGGTGCAGGAAGGAGGCAGCCCAGCCCAGCCAAATTCCACAATTCTCGCAGCATTCTGCAGTTTTTGGGAGGCTGTGGATCTACCCTAAGCTCCTGGAGACCTTGTGTGACTATGGGGAGCTTTTTTCCCTTTTCTGTCAATATTTTTGGCCAGGAATTTGGCCATTACTGAGCTCTGGGCTGTTTATATTTCCCAGAACAGGCCATGAAAGTTGGGATAGAGCTCCTGGAGGGAAAACTCCACGTCCTGGGGTTGTGTGCAGCCAGAAGAGCAGAGCAGGGGAGCATTGAGGAACTCCTGGAGGTGGAATTCCAGTGCTCTGGGTTGCTGACAAGGTGGGCATTGGGCACAGGCTGCTCTCCATGGCCTGAGAGGGCTTTTCCAACCTCAGTGATTCTGGGATTCTGGGACACCTGAGCTCGAGTCCTAAACCAAAACACCAATCAACTCCTCACGGTCAAATTGAGCCCGAGCACAGTGAGAGCTCAGGCACCTTTAGGACACAGATTTTCACACTGCTGGTGGCCTAAAACGTCCTGAACATTCCAGGCCTTATTTCCATTTAATGGGAGTCCAGGGAGCCGATTCCACCAGGGATTCGCTCCAGTGTGTGAGGAATGGCACCTTCAGCACACTGCCCCGACCCTGCCGTGGTTCAGCCTGCCCTGGTGGGACTGTAGCAGCCAGAGCTGAGATGGCAGAAGGGTTTTCCTGCTCGAGAAGTTCAGCATGGAGCTGCATGAGCCCTTCCCTTGCTTGGCATTCCAAGGGTTCTTTGTCTGGGCTGTTCAAGAGATGACATCAAAGAGAGCTCGGGAAATGCGGTGCCCTGCTCCCCTCCTGCGACAAAGCCCGGGACTGTAACAGAGACATCGCATCTCAAACACGTTTGGCCGAATTTTGGAAGGCCGAAACATGAAGGCATTCCATGAATTAGGCTGGATGGATGAACTCTGGAAGCATAAATAGCGCCAAGGAACTCCACAGGGTGGGTTTTCCCCTTCAGGACTCGGCACTTAGCAGCTATTCAATTACTGGTTCGAGATAATAAAGCACAAATGCAACAGCTACTTTGCACTGCACTTCATCTTTTACTTCCTCATGAATACGGAATTGCAGTGCTGATCACACAGCATCACACAGAGCCTCCAAAAACCTCTGTGTCTGTGCAGTGCTTTCAGCTGAGAACCTGAGCTTGGACATGGCATGGAAAAAACCCCATCGTTTCCTTTAGGAATGGGACCTTCGGAAATGGGGGCTGTGTCTGGGCTGTTACTAAAACAACAACAACAAGCAGGTGACAAAGGATAATCCTGCATAAATAACAGGCAGGAACACCATGCACAGGCAGAAAATACAAAATCTACCCAAAAGCTGCATCTCATTTCTCACTCTGAACTGCCCGGTCCCCACTGTGCCCCAGCCACCCCAGGGACAAGTCCACTGAGGGTCTCTGGGCTCCACTTTTGGCACAGAACTTTTCAGCCCGATGTTTACTTTGTAGTGGTGCCATTAGGAAATATTAGAAATGTTAATGTTTTATATAATGAAGCAGATGCAACTCGGGGTTTTTCTTGCAATATCAACTTTCTGGAAGTTATGGAAACATGACATTTTGCAATAAGCAAGGAAAAAACCTCACCAACAACCCCAAATAAATGAAAAGAGGCAATTTAGATGCAGATACTCCAAATGTGAGGTGCTGATGTGCTGAGCCCCTGGACAAACTTTGGCTCTTTTTGAGGGAGGAGATTGGGGACTAAGCTGCGCTTTCGTCCAGGGAAGGAGGAGAACACATCTCTTCTCCTCATTTAAAATGTTCATTTTAAATATTTAGATGCTGGAGCCAACAAGGTGCTTCAGCACACGCCTGAATCCCTGCCCAGCCAGTTCCCTCGGTGCCATAAAACAACGTTTGATAATTTGCACAATGCTTGAGAGACAACTGGTGATTTGTAATCCGTAAATCCAATGAACTTTTGACATCTCCCGTTGCCTGGGTGAGGCAAGACATCCATTCAGCTCCTAATGGGGGAAAGTTGAGGCACAGCATGATTTGTTTTCCTGATGTAAATGTGGCACAGGGCTATATTTTGTGAATGGCTGATGGATCTAATGAAAGCATTATCCCTTCACCACAATACAAAGTATAATGAGATGAAACATTTGGAGGTGTTTAGGCACTCACAAACACAGGTAGGGACTCATAAAAATCCTTTTAAGCAGCTACTGGCAGACCTAGGCACTAATATTTTAAATATCTGGTTGATCAGCAATGAAGGTGGCAGAAATTGGTCCTTTTCCCTCCAACATTGAGAAATATCGGGGCTCAGAGAAATTCAGAGAATGCTGAATCATGCAAGTAAGCAAAACTCTGGAAATTTCTTGTAGAGGTATTTTCCCCCTGCCCCTTTGGGGAAGGATTCAAATTGTAAAATTCTGACTTCATGTGGAAATCAGTCAGGCATTAGTTGGGAAAGTTTTTTAGGTCAGCCTGGGATTGTGGATAAGGGAGGAATGAGTAACACAGCCTCTGAGCAGCTAAAGCCCTTGTGGCTCTGGGATGTTAAGAGAGCAGACTCAGCCTTATATATCTTATTTAATCAAAGAATATATAACTTCATCAGAGCTGGCTTCAACTTTCCAGCAGAAAGAAACCACTTCTATTACTGGAAATTATTAGATACTCATATTACAGCCAAACATCCCAGGGTTTTTGCCTTTCTGGATTCACAGATGAAGGGAGAGAACAAAAGGAAGAAAAAATCTAAAAGAGAGAAGCAACAGCAGAAGCAAAAACCCAGCAATGTTTATAGGTAAATCCTCTTTTTACTTTGAATAAAATGCAAACCTCCCCTCAGTTTGGGAACGTTTCCCTAGGAGGGGCTGGCTCTGAGGGCAAACCTGGAATCCCAAGCTCTGAAATCATACCTGGGCTCACCTTGGCTGAAGGGCTGAGAGCACAAGGCAGCCACGACGGGTCAGCTCATACAGGGAAAACCAAGACTCCGTGGGGCTCCTTCCAGAGCCTGGCAATGGGCACTCCCTGGTGCTTGCCACTGAAGGCATCTTCAGTTTTGTACCCCGGGGTTCAGGGAAAACCAGCACCTGAGTCAGGTTCATGCACTGTATATAGCTAATAGCTAATAAATATAACTAATATCTAGTATATAATCTAATCAATATATTATATATATTGCTAATACACCCTCAAGCAGAGTCATTTACCAGCACAACCCACACCAGTGCATGGCTGAGCTGCACAGGGGAAATTAGACTGGTTTCTCTTGTCAGCAGCACCTGTGTGTACCCAAAGGGCACCAACATTTCCAGTCATCCTGGCACCAACATTCCCAACCATCCTGGCGCCAACATTCCCAACCATCCTGGTGCCAATATTTCCAACCATCCTGGCACCAGCATTTCCAACCATCCTGGCACCAGCATTTCCAACCATCCTGGCCATGCTGAGGACACATAACCCAAATCATCTGGAAAGGGAGCATTATCTAATGGAGGGGTGGGAATCCCTCCCTGGGTGGGAATCCCTCCCTCCCCTTGGATCTGGTTTTAGGCAAACCTTCCATAACAGGAGGCTGTCCCTGCCTGCAGCCTCCCAGGGCAGGATTCTGGTGTATCTGAGCTTTACAAGACACGTGAATTGAAGGGCATCACGTTCCACTCCCAGAGTTTGGGAGCCCCTGGTGCCACAGCCAAGGACACCCATCACTACCTGGGGCTCACCCCCTGCATGTGCACCCCAAATCTGAGCCAGACTGAGAGAAACACCAAAGGATTCCAGAGATCCAGGGCAGGACATGTGGTGGTCTAAAGTGTGGTTTCTGTCCTCACTCCAGAGCTGGCATTATTGAAATAATCCTTGAGATGACCCCGGTTGTCAAAAATCAAATCAGATTTATAAAATGCTTTCAGTTCTAGAGGAAAGGTGCTGTAGGAATAGAAGGTGTTATTATTATTATTACTATAATAAGACAAGTTCCCCATGTCCCTTGGCGATAATGCAGCTCTCTGGGAGGGATAAACTATGGAGCCAACGTGAACCAGATTATTGCCTCATAAAATGGGACACCTGCCCTATTATCCCTTAAATAATAAGTACATAAAACAAATTTGACTGTAATAATAAAACATAATGGTGAAATATTTATGGGTAATTTTTCAGTGCAGCACACGAGGATTAAGCCACGCAATTTCTGTTGGCTTTTACAAGAGTTGCTCTGGCAAATCCTCCCCGTGAGCTCCCACAGAAACTGTCCTGCAACGTGTCTGGGAGAGCATGAGGGGGGTGGTAAAGTGAGCTGGGGATTTTCAAGAGTGATAAACAAGCCCAGAACCCACCCTGGCCCTCAGCAGGCAGAGAGGGAGGGGATGCTTCAAGCAAAAACCCAAATGCAAACTGGGCTTGGATCTGTTTGCAGATAACAGCACCAAACCCTTCACAAAAACAACACCGAGCCCTTCATATGACAAACCAACAAATAATATAAAGAATTACTTCAGGGATCTCATCACATTACATCTTTTACATCTCAAAATTTCTCACTTACCTCTCACCTTTGCTAAATTCTTGTAACTGAAAAAGCCACAGGGAGAAAAGAAAAAAAAAATGTAAAAAATTTACATTTTCTGATTGTTCATTTGGCAGAACAGTACAGATAAACAGGTTCCATAATTTCTTTCACACAGTTATTTCCATATTCATTTCCCTACTCTTCTGTGGGATGACTTCTGATACAGCAACAAAGAGAAAAAAAAATTAAATAAGGAAGTGTATTTCAAAGCAAGAGAATTTATGAAAGGCATCTGAGGCAGCAGAACCTCTAACCTGTGAGTACTTTCAATGTACTTTAGATTTTAAGTTGTCAGGGTCACATTCTCAGTTTCTGAAAAGCACTCACGTCTGGCTCCCGAGACAGAGCCTGATTTAGTCTTTTATAGGCACATAGTACATGCTCTAATTAACCCAACTTAATTTTTGAGCACAGCCCCAATGTCTAATAGCCATGATGCAATATTCAGCAGATCATATTACTTATTATTTTATAAGCCACCAGATAAAAATAAAGGGAATATCTGAACCGCATTTTTCTTTAGCACCGTCTTCCAGATAATCGGATTATTTTGATTTGCCTTTTTTTAAAAAAAAAGGACAATGAATTTATTCCTCACTGGTGCCTCTCCAAGGCAAAGGAAACCCCTGATATTTCCTGTGGGTATTCCTGGCTGGGGGTCTGTGGGGTGTTGGGGTGAGCAGAGCAGTCCCACTGCCCAGCCAGGGCTGTGCCTGTTCAACCCCTCCACCCCCTGCCTGCAGCCCCAGGTGTTTTGGGAGTGTCTCTGCAGGCACAGGGCTCCAACCTGGCTGGTTTTGCACCAGCAGAGCCAGGACAGACACACCCCCCTCATGTGTGTGCTAAAATCCATCCCTGCCCGCCTTCCCTGCGTGCTGCCTCCCTGCTTGAAGAGCTCCTGTGTTTTCTCTTTGTATCATTCTGGCTCCCAGTACTAAAAGCCACATCCTGTTATGTTTGGTTGCTAGGTGGAGAAATGTTATCATGGGCTTCAGCAATAATTTATCCATAGAGCTAGAGGAGCTGTCATGTACTTCTGACAGTGAGCTGCAGCACTTTATCAGCTTGCCTGTAAATCAACCGTGTGTGGGTGAAGATGCCAGCAATGTTTGATCTCTCTCAGACACTCTAATAATCTGCTTTTGTCTGATTGATTCCTTCACATCAGCAAGCACATTGCAACAGAGAGTGGAGTGCCCTCTGTTTATCTCCGTTGGTCATCTGCTGGAGGGCAACAGGGCAGAAAATGCTGTTCTCGCCGAGATGGAAGAGTTTTTTGGAATTAGGGGCTTTACATCATATCCTGGAGCAGGTTTAGTCCAGTAAATCAATGATAGCAGAATTGAATGCACCATAAATACCTCAAACCGTATCTCTTACAAGAATGTAAGAGTAATTCATAGAAACAGGAAAGGTAACTTTGCTGGGAAGAATTACGACCCCTACGAGCTGGAGACATGCAGGTCTTTTACGGCCTTGTGTTTACATCTCCCCTCTTGAACTTCGGGAGAAATGCTCTGCACTGGCATTTGGTTCCAGGCACTTCAGAGAGAATATTGAGCAGAGCAGGACGCTGTCAGAATTGATCACGGCCTCCCAGTTCACAGCCCAAGTGCTGATGAATTCCTGTCAAATTCTGTTCTGGGCTGGCGCGGCCTGCTCGGCTTGGCCTCTGCTCAGCCCACTCTGCTCGGCTTGGCCTCTGCTCGGCTCTGCTCGGCTCGGCCTCTGCTCAGCCCACTCTGCTCAGCCCACTCTGCTCAGCCCACTCTGCTTGGCTCTGCTCGGCTCGGCCTCTGCTCAGCCCACTCTGCTCAGCTTGGCCTCTGCTTGGCTTGGCCTGCTCAGCCTCTGCTCAGCCCGCTCTGCTCGGCTTGGCCTCTGCT
>VZRX01012135.1:0-15686 GCA_013398075.1 Notiomystis cincta
CCGTGCTAATTCTTTTACAGCTAATCTTACTTTGATACAATTGCTAGAGTTTTTCCTGCTGCAGAATTTGAAGCGCAAGAACAAGTAGGATTGCAAAACAAGCAGTAACACAGCTTATTCTGAATTTTTGAGCAATATTAGGCAGTTTATTTGGAAGGAGTTTTGATTACTCTAGAGTAAGTATTTGGAGACTTGAAAGACATGTAGCACTTCCTATTGTTTGAGAAATAAACTTTCTTCTTTCCATTGTATTTAGATAGTTTGTAAGAAAGTAAAAAAGGAATAAGGAAACCCAAGACCATGTGATTAAAATAACAAATGCTTAAATGCAGAGTTAATGACCTGTTTTGTTTTAGTTGTGGGATTGTTTGTTTTTCTTAATTTTAAAATTCGATTCCTTATTGTAGACTCTCAGACAGTGAACTGATTATAAAATTTTACTTCAGAGGATGTATCATATCTTTGAATTGTAAAACCACTAAGTCTGGGCTCTGTCTCCCTCAGCTTTGTATTGCATGTTCCCAAACAGCAGCTTCTGTGGGGGATAGACTAGTTAGAGATGGACAGTTTGACCTGAATCCTTCAGTGTTGTTATCCATTGAGTTCTGTTTACTGAGTATGAAAATGAATCATCTCTTTCCTGGCAGAAATCTGTTTTATTTAGATACAGAGTTTAATCTGTTGAAGTAACAGTAAAAACATTTAATTGAGGTTATACTTAACAGCTTTTTAAATTCAAAACCAAAAGTAGATATAATCTACTTGTAAGACTGTGGGGTTGATGTGTAAGCATTTAAAGCAACTGAGGTGCTGCCTCTGTAGAAAGTGCCACTTACTGATTCTATTGTATGTGTATGTTTTAAATATTTTCAGAACTTTTGGGTAGCTGAGTTTATGTGTAGCAGAAATAGGTAAGCAAATATTCCCCTGGAATAGAGCAAATATTACAATCAGTCACTAGTTCAGTGTATGCCATAGAATGTTTTCTCACTTAGGATCTTAATCATGAGGATGCTAATAGCACTGTTTTGCCTAGCTGATGGCCTTTGTGTTTGTGATCCTCCGTTGTTGTTGCCACAAGCTATTTAACTGATCAGGAACAGATCAGATCGTCATTAACCAGACTTTAGGTCTAGTTGTTTTTCATTCTTTATGGGGGGAAAGAAATCAAAGAAAAGTAACAAGGAAAAGGCAGCAGATAGTAAGGAATTTGGAAAGATTGTATTAATACATGTCGTGTCTCTTAACTTGGGGTATTTTTCAGTTTCAAGCTACAAATCCACCTATCTGATTCTGTCAAGCTTTCTCGTTCTATCTCCCCTCCCCCTCTCTCTTTCTCTCTTTCTTTCTCATTTAGACGTATGCAGATAGCAACTAGTGCATTTATAGATCATGCATGTAACTGAAATGGAGATGGGTATTGTGAAATACCAGATACCTCCTCCCCCCCCCAGCTTATTGTTTGTTGTAGTTTTATATAAATTGAATATAAGACTCTTTGTTCTGTTTGTATTGGTCTTAATGTTACTATGAGTAGTTGTCTCAACAGGGAAGAATCCAAATAAAGTTTACCCTAGAGTAGTTAATGAGGGTTGCAGAATTCTGGTAGCGTACAAAGAACTGGGAAAGGATAAAACTGTTTAAAAAATATTCAAGTTAGTTCCTGTAGCTATTACAAAAATGGTGAGATATACCAAGAGGTTAATGTCATGTTTGGGAGATATTTCTTAAAATGTCTGAGTGCTTGAACATTTTTCACCAGTTTCCTCACAAGTAGCTTTGGCAGTGCAGCTTTGCCAGCAGGTTTGATACAAAGCAATGCTGTAATCTAAGTGGGTTTTGGAAGTTAAATGTACCTGAATCAAGCTTGTATAAATCAGTATGAAATAGCTCCCGTATAATAGCTTAAGATTGATTCATATAAATTTTGCATTTGAATGTAGGTGAACAAGATGCATTTTTTTTAATCCTTAAATAATCCCAAGGAACAGTGTGACCCATGTTGATAAAATGATAAAGGATCCTTTATGGTTGAGAGAGACTCTAATTTCCTGATTGTTCTTCATGCCTCCCCTTGTGTTTTTCACTTTCATACAGTTGTTCTGTTCAAGATGTATTGTATCCCTGAAGACTGCTTCCAGTAGTGTGGATCAAAGTAGTACCTATGAACACCCTAACTACCTAGAGTCATTTCTGAAAAATTAAACATGCTATGTTTGCTTGCACACTGGTTGAGGCACTCTGGTTGCTGATAACAATCAGTATGAACTTCCCTACTGCTGATGTAATGATGATGAATGCTGTGACACTGCTAGTTCAGACAGCTCTTCTCAGTGGATGCAAAACACTTTCTAATGAATTGAATGCAACTATAGCAGCATCAAGTAAAACAGGGAAAGGCTTTACTTGGTTCTTTTTTAGTTTTTTAATTCAACTTGTTAAAAGATGCCCCTCAAAAATAAAAATAAACCAAAGAAAGGCAGAAGGTTTAAGTTCACAAGAAACATAAACCAGGCTAACATGCAAATTGAGAATTTTAAATGCTTACACTTTAGCACTTTGACCAAAGCAAGCAGTCTTGTTTAAGTCAGTCAGCCTTTTCCTAGCAATAAATATTTGCATGGTCTGGTCTTTAAAACTAATGTATGCAATATAAATAAAATTATCTAAAAAGTAGTTCAGAGAGGAGGAGTGACACAAGAGTGAAGATTTCTTGGAAAATTGAAATGTATGTTCAGAAAGGATCAAAAGGATCAAGTTTCTTGTTCTTCCAAACACAGGGCTGCTCCACTGGTTTTGGTTAGTTTGGACTTTGAATAAATGAACAAAAAGATGTGTTTTTTTTTTCTCCCCAGTATATTAATATAATAATTTTCACTACTGTAAGGCACAGTTTTATAACCAATGTTCATAAGGACCAGAAATTACACAGTATTAAGTTAATTGAAAGAAATTTTTTTGTTCAAAATAATTTTCCAACATATTGTGATTTGTTGACACTCCTTTTAAAAGAGACTTTTCCTTGTTTAACTAATCCATTCCAGTAGCTTGTTCTTAAAATTTCTCCAATGTAGTATGCAACTGAGGAAGGTTTACATTTATATTTTAAAAAGAAGAGACACACCTGCAGGCAGGTTACTGTTTTGAGAAGGATTAGATTTAAAATGGGGATCTGAAATTAATGGTGCAATGGGTTCAGGCTTCAGGGAAATTACAAAAGGTTCAAGCATGGTTGAATGGGAAAAAGCCATGAATGTTTGCTTTCAGGAAGGAATGTTTATCCCTCTATTTACCTATGGAAGTTCAGGCTTTTGCCCATATACTGTTACAACATTTTCTTGCTATTCATATGCACATGGAGATGCTGGGTAGCCTATGAAACTAGCTTTCAGGTTTTTTGAAAGTGGAACTCCTTGCTATGAATAGATACAGATTGAGACGTGGAGGCAGAAACAGGGAAGTCACTGACCCACACACTAGAGAGAGACATGTACACCTTAATATAAGCCACTTTTTATTTTAATATGGAGATGATGTCAGGCTGGCTGATTTTTAGAATGCTTTTTGATGGGGGTTAACAACCAGTGGAAAGGAATCTATATGTAACAATGGATTTCTTTTTTTTTTTTCTTGTGAACTGCAGCTCCCATATTTCAATTTCTGAGAGAAAATAAATGTCAGCCAGTTTTAAGGAGAATGATTCTAGAAGACTGCATCTGGCTTGTGTTTTCAACTTTGTCTTAAGGTAGTCTTCAGAAAAAAAAAACATTTTCGGGGCACTGTATTGATCTAATGACTGCTTCCCTGAGGGGCATGCTTAACAAAACATAGGAAACCACATCCCTCTAATTATTAGTCCTGCCATCTCTTCTGGCCTTCCATAGCTTCCCCACCATGTGTACCACCGTTGATGCATCACTGGAGGGTTGCTGGATCTGCAGGAATTCTTACAGGTGTCCGTGCCATGTATGTGTGGGTTTGGGAGCAGAGGAAGGAAAGCACAAGAGGAAAGGCCTGCAGTGCTGGAGCCATTGGCTCGTGGTGCAGGGTGTAGAGCTGAGTAAGAAATTTACTCTAGTGGTGTTCCCTCTTTCATGGTGACACAAATAAAAGCAGCCTTCTAAATGTAAACTAAGCAGACGTGAACCAGAACAGGTACCAAGAGCAGGTGTTTATATTAGTTCTTGGCCAGTTCTGCAATTTTCTGTCCAAAAATTTAAGTGCTGCTTTGGACCTCTGTTCTGTACTGTGGTCCACACCAGGTAGCCTAAAACAGAGGAGTGATAGAGGGTGATGAAGATTGTGGAATTATGTCTTTTGGTCTTTCTCCCAGTAAAGAAGATGACCCCAAAGTACCAGAAAAATCTCACTGACAGGTTGTTAGGGAAAGAAATAAAATAGCTAAGGGAATGGATGATGTCAGTCTGACCAGCCACATATTGCTCTTGAATTGCAGATGACCCAAAGATGCTTTTTATGACATTAAGGCCATTTTAACTCCTTAAAGTACCTTCATTACCTTCCTTTTCTGAGAAGTAGTAGGATCAGTTTGTGATGGAGGTCCTGTGATGATGAAGAGGGGAAGGAGGTGGAGATAAGTGAGGAGATAGAGGTAAGTGAAGGATCCTCGCACATACCTGCGTAGACATCTGTGTGGCAGGAGGCAGTGGAACCACTTTAGATACCTGTCATAATTTTCGTGAACTCTACTGAAATGTTTCATGCCATTCTGCTGGCCTTGTGGAGGCAGAATATGTGCCTTCTTCCTTTCTAGTTGAATAGGGAGTATAATTGCTTCTTTTCATGACTTTAGGTCAAAAGATACATGCTCATGTTTTGTTTGTGGACCAAACAAAAAGGAGGACAAGTTCTCAGCTTCCTTTTCCAATTTTTCAGTCATACTCTTTGATGTAAATGAAACTGCCACCTCAATAGCAGTCGTGGACTTTAGAAGTTGACAGATGAAAACCAACCACAACTGAAGATGTATAGCTTTTTTAGTTCCTTCAGAGATGCATAGAAAGTTATTAATTTGAGAGAATGTTACATAACTCAAAGGTGGTTAATCAGAGTATAGGAGAGTACATTGAAGGACTCACTCATGCAGTGATTGGAGGCTGGGTCGAGGCAGCTTTTGGTGTTCATGTGGCCAGGGATGTACAGAGAAAACAAACGTTCCTCTCAGTGTGGGGTGAACAGCTTGGCAGCAGTGCCAGCCTCCCCACTCTCTACTAATGCAAGAGACTGAAAAGCAAGATATTTGAGCTAACTGACTAAATTGGACATGCCTTTGCATGAGATGTGCTAAGGGAAAGAGGGAGGAGGCATATGAGAAATTTGGAAAGGTGCTGTTTTCAAAGCATATGTGAGATCTCAAGGAGATTTGTGTACTGCTGGGTAAAAATCAGGGCTGTTGCAAGTTGAGTGTTGTTAGGTCTCTCCTACTCCATATTTGAAGACACCTAACATTCCCTTTAGTGTTCTGGTAGGAAGTTGTTTCATAATAATATTTATAGCACTTTCACCAATAGATCTTGAGAGTAGTCTTAGAAGTCCTCTTCTGTGGCAGGTGGAGCTTTGTTATTCGTGTTTTTAGCAAGTAAGAAAGTCAAGGGAAAAAAAATGCCTTGCCAAAGCTTAGACAGTACGTCAGTGGCAGAGAGTCTCTGATATCTAGCCCAGGTCCTTGGCTGTACTGCCTAACTAAATAGTGATTCATTTAGTGATTGGGCTCTACTTTGATCCCTATTTTTTAACAATGAGATTTTGGAGTGCTTTATTGTACTGTTAAAAAAACCTACTACTAGGAAGGTGGGAAGGGGAAGGTTTACTGGACAGCTGTGTTTATGATGAATTGGCTTTGTAGCCTTTTTTGGTTTTGGTTTGGGGTTGTTTCTTTTTTTTTTTTTTTCCTCTTTTGATTGTCAGAATTTGGGAAGCAAATGGCTAATCTAATTATACTTTAATATGCTTTGTGGCTTTTTGAAACCTTTTAAAAATTTTATTTAAATGGTGTCTTAGAAGAGTGAAGAGTGTGACTTCCATTTTAGGGCCATTTGACTAACAAGCAGTGTTGCTCAGAACAGAAGACTGTTTATTTTTTTTCTTGTTGCATAGATGCATGTTCAAACTACAAAAGTACCAATGCATTTGGTTCTAAGCATGATGTGTGCTGAATATTGATGATTTGTGTAAAGCTTACTTGGACAGACAGGTGTGCATCAAGTTAGGTGGCAGGCTAGTGCTCGGAAACAAACAATTCTGTCCTTCACAGCCTAAGATCCCTGCAGTCTTGGGGCCTGGTGTGCATCCAGTGCTGCAGAAGCAACGATGCCCTTTCGGAAGTTTTTGGGCTTCTCGTGTTTCCATCAGGAATGTAAAATATCTGAGAATAAGGAGAAATTATTTGTGGGGTAGAAAATGAATGTAACACTGGAGATCACACTGAGAACATCCAGGAAAGGCAAAATAGCCAGATACACACCTCTACAGAGCTTTCTATTTCCAGCGATTTTATGCAAAAAAAAGTGATCTCATTATCTGCCACCACCAATAATATTTGTCTTTCCCTGTGGTTTTTGCGGTGTTTTGCCAATGCAATTTTGTTTGAGTTAGATTTCTGAACAAAGTGAGAGATGTTTACATGAGTAACAAGGTGTAGAGATAGACCAGATAATTCCCACTGTGGTGTGTTCCAACACCATGAATGTTGAAATTTAAATATTTGGCTTTTATAGTCAACATGAAGGTCTGTCTTGACTTTTTTTTTTTGGCCTTTTTCCAAAATGCTCTGGGCAAAAGAAAAAAATACTGGCCTCTTTTTCCCCTGGATCCATTAAAACCCCACAGAACTGAAAAAAATGGACCTACCCATCAAACAGCATAGTGGTTTGTGATGCTGATTCTCTTTAAAGGCAAACATGCTTATTTTTGGTGTTAGCATTTAAATTCCTCATGAATTCATGCATGCAGACATGATTTGATGAGCTCACAGAGCTGTGAACTGCTAATTCAGTTGTGCTCTAGGCTCTTCTTCAGGTGAGGGGGGTGAGAAGATTTGGGCTAAGCTCTCAAACAGTCTTTAGAGTTTATGACTCTCTTGTTTCATTCAGGTATTAGTGCAAGGAGAGCTGAAGTAATGAGAAGTCATCATGGAGGCGCAGTCCCATACCTCTACCACAACTGAAAAGAAAAAAGTGGAGAATTCCATTGTGAAATGCTCCAGTAGAACAGATGTCAGTGAGAAAGCTGTTGCCTCCAGCACAACTTCCAATGGTGAGTAACAGCAGGGATTTACTAGCAGCCAAACCTACAGTAATTTTATGTTCACTGCATTCCTTGTGAATTGAGCATTTGCACCTGGATCAGTGTTTGTTCTCCAGAAAGGCTAAAGAAAATGAATGGAAGGAGGGATGGTGGTGGTGGAAAGTGGTAGGATACAATAAGGCCTGTTTTGGCATCAGGCATAGTCTCTTTCTTCCAGATGTTCTAATTTGAGGTGTAAATGTGCTGAGTTATTTATTATAGGAAGTTCCTGGTTTTGGCATTTTGGAAATTGTCTTGATTATCCTGGCAGGGCCTGCAAGTGCTTTGCATTTGGGCATTGAAATCTCTTACACTAGTTAGGTAATTAGTTATTACTCTAGAGACAGAGGTAGATCTGTCAAAAGTAATGGCAAAGGAGTTTTTTTTCTTCTGCAAATAAACTTCCTTCTCACAAAGGGATGTCCCACCTCCCCAAAGTTCCTTAAAGCCTGGAAAAAACATTAAGCTAAGTGTGTATCCTTCGGTGGATTAATTTCAAAGTTGTGAATGTACAGCATGTAGATTTGCAACACTGGAGTAATTTGCTTAATTCTCCCCAGAGGTTCTATCTCAGTTGACAATTTTATGTATTCCCTGCCTCTCAGAAGAGTGTGAGCTAATCCCAGCCCTAGACCTTTTCATTGTTTGGTGTAAGAGGGCTGAGCATATTGGTTCCTACTAATGCAAAACTCCTGTTGCATTAGGAAAGAAAATTGCTTGAAATGGTGTGGGCAGAGTTTAGATCTGTGGATTTTGGATAGTTGCAGATTAACTGTTGTTTTCTTACAAATCAGTTTAGTAATGGCTAAAACCAGAAAATGCCTTTCTGTATACTTTATGGTCCTGGTGTATTTCTGGCAAAACATTCTCTGTTCACACTTTCTGCTTCCATCATATTCACTTATCTGGGTTTGTGGTCCAGGTCTGGTTCTCACTTTGATATCTTGCATAAAGATTTTTACTTTCTCAAAGAAGCAGGTATCTCCTCCTACACTACAGGAGAAAAAATACATGAATTCTACAGCCATACTAGAGGGGAATATCCATGGGTCACTAAAAATTAGATATCTTTCTCTGTGACTGGACTTCAGATTCAAAACAAACTCAATACCTGCTGACCTACTAGATGGAATTGATCCCCATGAGAGTATAAAAATTCTTGAGCAGCTATGGAAAAAGTTGCATCAGTTTTCTAAGGCATATGAAATTAGATGCTCAGCTGGTGTAAGTCAGAACAGATCCGTTGCTGTCAATAGAATTACAGAAGAGGTCCCCATTGTATTTTTTTTTAATCGATAAGAGGATTTTCCACATTGGCCCAACTTTTCAAACAGATGCACAGTTAAACACATATTCATATTCTTTGATGTGTCAGGGGTTTGTACTCAAATATTCATCTCTGTTTGGGCTAGCTTGAATGTTATTGGTAAACATTCAGATTTAGAGGGCTAAAATGAAAGCCTTCAAGATGTTTTTGCCTAATTCTGACACTGATCTACCGTGTTGTCAAGTAATTTTCTTTCTTTAATAGTAGTATTAGTTGTTAACTACATGCTTGCCTATGGGGAGTATTACTTCATGGCAGGGTCATCAAATTCCCAAGAGCTGGAAAGGCTTAAAGTCTAATGAATGACTACAAAGTTGTGTCCCTGGAATTATCTCCTAGTAATGGAATGAGATGCTAATGTAGTACATATCCTGGGGCCCAAGGCTTCCTTTTCTTAAGACAATGACAGTTGACTGTTTTCAGTGGGTAACTGTTGGCCTTGTTAGTCTTTGTATTTAAGGAAGTCACCAGGATCTCCAAGGTTTGGGTTTCCAATCCACCTTCAAGCATAACAGAGACACAGAGGTTTCCGGAGATGCAGAGTTGGGCTTCAAAGGGATAAAAAATTTGATTTCTTCTTTGATATGAAAAATTTCCTTAGTCTAGAGACTCTGTGGAGCGTGTACTAAAACAAATACTAGTACTAAAACTTTAGGAACTTAAATGCAAGTTTCACTCTTGCTGTGTTTTAAAAGTTTTGCAGATGTGTTTGTCATGATAATGAATTTCGGTCACAGGGACAATTTGCATGAAAGCTGGAGCTTGCATCGAATTTGCATCTTTTGTTCTTTAATGCTGGAATGAGTATTACTACAGGAACATCATCAGTTGCTATAAGACACCACTCCTACAAAACATGCAGCTTTTGTCGATTCATTGCCTCTTTTTTTGCAAAGGGCTGTGGTAATGTTAAGTGCTGTGATTTGCATTTGAATGCTCTGTCAAACAAGGTAAGGTACCCGTAAAAATAACAAAAGGACAGAATGATCCCTGCTATTCTTCTCAGAAGACTAATGTCATTGCAGAGCAAAATCTGCCTATCATACCAATGTCACCTCATAATCATATCTAATATCAGTGCTTCTGTCCTTCTGGACAACTCGTGAACTAACAAAGCTTGCAGGGTAACATACTTTAGTGATACCTGTCTGAGGTGTGATGCACAGACTAGTATTTTCTCAGTAGCTCTACTGTCTTCTGGAGGAGACAGAACTTGGATCATAAACAGATGGAAAGCTGCTAGTTACAGCTTTTGTGCAAAACATACAGTTGTGAAGAAACTAAGAAAATGCAATTATTTCAACAGCTCCCAGAAATAAGTGACACACCCATGAGCAGGATCTATGTTAACATGGCCATTGAGCATGGAAAACTTTTAAATCATATGGTGTGTAGACTGGATATTGAAGAGTCTGGTGTAAATCTAGATGCAAGCGAAAGAAAGTGGGAAAGTCACCACCTGGAAGGGAAGCTCACATGTTAACCTGAACAGTGCAGTAGAAGTTCTGAGGCTCAGACTGCCTTTGGAAGGTACCAGCTGCACTGTAATCTCAAACACTGAGCAGGCATGGGCAACAGTTTACATGTTATCCACTTCTGCTGAATTCCTGTCATTACTTAATGCCCTAAAGATTTCTGCAGCACTCACCTGACTACAAACTCTGTATTTTCTGAGATGCTTGCAATGTGTTAGATACGGACCAGCCAGCCTTTCCATTATAAACTCCTAAATTTTGGATTTATAACTAAGCCATTAAAATTTGCTCCAGGACAAAATATGTACTGGAGCAAGTTAAAGCCTCTTTTAAAATACATGTGATCAAAAAATTAAAAAAAAAAATTGTAATTTGTAATAACTACAATGTAATAAGAAAACATAATAAGGAAAATCTTTGGTGTACTTTAATTCTCTGTGGGTCCACTCTTGCTTTGTTTTAAATTCTTTTTTGCAAGAATTGTGTTTCATTTTGTGTGTCTCAACCAAACTGCATGCAGTTTACTAGGATACATTCCTTTGCAAGTTGTTCCTTTTCATCCTTTGTTTGACTGCTATATTTACTGCTAGGGTAATATCCAGAGGACAAAAACTGCTAAAGAAAACTGCCAATGGAGATGTTAATTCACAAAAGGCTGTACGAATAAAAAGTTTTTGCTAGTTCATTAAGTAAGCTTAGTTTTGTGTATGGTGGGATTTGATAACCTCAGGCTGATCTGCTTTGTTAAGGTAATAACAACAAAAAGTAAATCATGTTTATGTCATGACTGTGCCACTCAAATTACCTTGGAGTAGAGGCCAGTGCCCTACTCCTCACTAACCACCTCACTAACATTGGGCTGTGTTTTCGGGGCTGTGTTTTCGTGTCTTGTCTTCTCATATGCGCATTTTTGCCACTTTTCTTGGTTCCAAAGCACTAAGACCCTGTTCCTTACTATGTCAGAGCATGGATTTAGGTCGTTCTGAAGGTTGCTGTATGCACACACAGGTTTCTATCAAGTTGTGCAAAGAATGGCTTTCTTACGGGTCGTATCCATTGATAAACTTATTAACATTAGTTCTGTGCTCCCATTGGAGAGACCTCGTCTGGTATTCCAGGTCACAAAACCTGCCTTGCTAGACCTCTGTTGAATAATACAGTACCTCCTGTTAATTTCAAGTAATTCCAGGATTAGAAAGAAATCATCAGGTGAGTGCTGGAAATGTTGCAGGAGTCTGCAGAGTGACTTGCCTTGCTGCATTGTGATGAATGCCTGTTTGAAGGCTTGTTCTCGGCTGCTCATCCATGCCTCTCCTCACCCATGCCGCTCCTCGCCCCTGTGCCTTGCAGCCTGACGGACGAGCTGTCTGAGACCAGCAGCACACCAAGTCCATATGTCTGCCTGAATGCTGCAGTGCTGGAGCAGAAAACTGCTTGCTGCCATACCCTGCCTGTGCAGCTGAGCTGCCTGCATGGTGCAATGTCCTCCTGCTGCTCAGCACCGGGAGTCACTAGCCTTCCCAAGCATTGCAGTGAAGTCATGAACTCCAGTTTGGTGAACTTAAGCAAATGCCTTGCTTTAGCCACGAGACTAGTTCTGTTTGCCCTAATAATGTGGGTATTTGCATGCTTATAATACAGCAGTGGCTTTAATGCTTTACTAGCCTGGCTGCTTTGACTCTGCATTCTGTTTTGTAGGTGAATTGGATTTATTGTTAGGGTGCTTCCTTAGAGGCATTGCTCAAAAAAACCCATACTAACTTAACACAGCCCCAATGCCATTTGTTTTTTTTCACTTAATCTGTACCATAGATGTAATTGGTTTTTTTGCCTTAATTTCAGAAAAGTAGAGGGAATTTCTATAAGGGCTGAACTGATATTTGTACAAGGCAAGACTGTACTTCACAGCATTGCTTTGAGACCATTAGGAAATTTTGATGCTGTATTCAAGCATGATTTATTTACTGTTTGGCTTGTGAATTTGTTGGTGACTCTAATGCTTCCCTCTTTCGGACATTTTGACTCAAAACTGATGGCTTTAATGTTGCATTAAAACAATACAGTTACTGTATAGGAACTCCTTCAGTGTTTGACAAGCAAGAACTTATTTTCAGTTTGATATGTTTTGTCTAGTTTTTGACCCATGAGCTTGTTCCACTGTAATCTGATATTTCTTATTAACCTATTACTCTGCCTTAAAAAAAAGCTAATTATAAACATATGGAGATTGTGGACTCAGAATCAGATAATTATTGAGAACATACTTTAAAGTGATAGAAAGCAGAAATTATCTTAATGATGATGTAACTTAAAACCAAGCTTGATAGATGAATAAATGAGAGGAAGTTCATGTGTCCACTTTGACTCTTTCAGAAGAAGAGCCACCTTCATCTAGGTCTTTTTTTTCCTTCTTCCTAGCACTTTCAGGGTTGATTGAAGGAAGTATTCAGCAGTCTGCAACCACATAAGAATCACATTTCCTGTTTAAACTTTCAGTTGGTTGCTTGTCCTGCTACTTGCTTTCAAGCCTCACCATCAAATAGGTGTTAATCATAATACCATTCTTGGCCCCCTTGTTGGACTGATGTGCTCAGGGTCCTGTTGAGAGGTCAGGGTTCTAAAGAGGTTGTTAGGTATCAAGAAACATTGCCTGTACTATTTTAGTGACTTGTAAATTGAGCCCTGAATTGATTATAGGAGACTTGATTCTACAAAGTGATAGGGAGATGCCATCCTCTTCCCCTGAAATTAAAGGCGATAGAAGGGCTCTCTTCACTTCTCATTTTCAGGTCAAGGAGGAAACAACATCCTATAGTTTTAGATGCTGGAAATCATGACTTCAGTGTATGTGTTTTTATGACAAATTTCTTTTTCAGCAAGACAAATACTGCAAGTAATCTCTATCTACAAGTAGTATAGAGCAGCATGAAAGTTTATGGTAGACTGGCTACATGTGGTTGCCCAGAAAAATAAGGGCAAATGCCTGAACTTGTAAGATTTTTTGTACTCTTCTGTTCTAATATTTGCAGCCAGGTTGTAAGAGGATAAACTTAAGGTATTTTTCCTAGGGGAGAATAGGCTACCCTGATGCTTGGAAGTATTGGAAGTGAAAGTATTGGAGGTTGTAATTAAAAGGGGAGTGCATGTCTTGGTGTATTGTAATCTGATGTGAATAGCTGATTAAGTACATGTTCTTTCGGAGTAATGTACCCATGGTCCTTTATGCTTACTAATAAAATTTCAGTCATCAAGTTATGGTTTATTGTAGACTGTAATAACTCATTCTGCCTGTTACTGTTTTCTAGTATTGTTCCTCAGTGAGCGAGCCCTACACTTACCCCACTCTAAACCCAGTGATCTGCAAGTGCAATACAGCATTGCTTCATTAATTCTGCTGAGATTTCCCTCGCTTTTCCCCCCTTCTCTCCCCTCCCTGCAGTTAATAGCATAAGGGATATTAAATGTCAGTCCTCCTGTATCGCTTTGCAAGTTCCAGAAAGAGATGATTGAGTGGCTTATCCCTGCAATCACTGTAATCAGTAAGTAATGACTTAACATCCTGCTGGATAACACGAGGTGGAATCAGGAGAAAACATTAGATAGCAGCAGAAGCTTGCCACCTGTTTAAGGTGGAGGTTAAATTTAGGAAATTATACACTGGGGAGTTTTTTTCCTGAAAAACAAAACAAAAAAAAGACTCAACCCTAAAACACCCAAGCAACCATGTTAAAATTGTACCTGGGTTTTGACGTAGAAGTCATAATAATAAAAGGGTTTAAACTGTGTCTGTGCAGTTTGGTGGTGGTATCATGCTCTGTATCTTGTGCTTTGCAGGAGTCTAGTGTCTGTCAGAACTCAAAAAATTCAGCCATTACAGCCCACAGTACTCTGGTGAGGAGGAAGCAACCAAGAAGTTTGATTTTTAGAAGAAAAATGGCTGCTGGCAGCTGAAACTTCAGTGATATTGTTAGTCTTCAAAAAAAGGCTAACTCACTGCCTTCAAGTGCTGGTCTCAGGGGAAGATACCCTAAAAGAGAACAGGCCTCCCAAAGACCTTGCACTGCTGTGCCAGCCCATGCCACTGAAGTGGGGAGGCTTATGGCAGCAGCACTTGTGCTCCAAGTGATGGCATCTTCTTCCCAGCTGCTGGAAATGGATGTCAACAAGCAAATGGGTGCCAGGCTGCTTGGGAGGATTGGAAGGACACTTAAAAATTAAGGCAGAAACTTCTGGATCCTGCGTCCCAAAAAAGAGAATCTGCAGGTGAAGGAGCTATGCAGAGCAGATCATCTTAAAGTAAATAAAAAAGAATTTTTAAAAATCCTTCTAATTGACTTACAGCCAGGCAACCCTTCTGGCAGGCACAGTATTTGGCTTTATGATCTGAACTGTGTAAATTAAGGCAGTTGAAGTAATTAAGTTCCTTAACAGATTTTCAAATGGCATTCATCTTTTCTTATAGATGTTTTCTATTTCATATCTGTCTCCAGTTAAAAGGAAATAATCAGGAATCAGTGTTGCATTTGATTATATCCCTGCTCTGTATGTTTCTATTTACTTCCCTCCCGTTCTTTTCTTTTTTCTTCTTTTGCAGAGGAATCAAAACTTTGGCTTCTGCTTACATAGAAATTATTACTAAATATATATGCCAATAAGTAGGAGTAGTGAGCTAAGAGTATAGTGATTAAGTAAAGAAGATGCCATATTTTAACTACATTGTCTGTATCCTTTCCAAGCCATATCTCATTATTTTGGGGTGAGAGTGGAAGGGGAGGGAGATGCATTCTTTTGACAACCCAGCTAAAACGGAATGAGATGGATTTTTAGTGCTGTGTTATGTTATTTCCCATTAGAAGTGTTTGCCTTTGATGTATACTGCAAATGGTCACAATTTAATTTGCATATTGTATTTTTGCTCATTGCAATTCAGAAAGAAGATTTGCTTGTAAATGTGATCTGGACCACTGATGAATGCATACTTCAAGTGTGCAGAGGCACATTGAAAAAGGGAAGTACACAGGAAATATTGGATTTTGTGCAGATGATTTTAAAATTTGGCTTATAAGGCATTAAGTCTCAGATTATCAAAAAGCAGGTCCTCATCTTGTGCCTGCAGTCAGCTGGAGTCTTGCTATACAGGAGGACATTCTTTGCACATGCCAGCCACTTAAAATATGCTGTTTTCCTTTCATTTAGCACGACTTTTCATGCATGTTCCACATGCAGCCAAGTGGAACTTAAGTCCCACACATGCAATAGCTTGAAAATGCACAGATGTCCCAAACTAAGGGGACTTTTTTGTTCTGTTAAATAGAACAGTTTGTACTGATGCAGTTTTTCCTAAGATGGGATGATAAATTGCTGAAACTGAAGTTAGTATTGTAGACCATGTGCTGTCTTTGTGCCCCTGTCTTGTGCTTGCTTTTCCCATCTTTTCCAGTGTAGGGGTTTATATATAACAACAGAGGGTTTTATGTGTGGAAAAGTTCCTTCTGGGCCTGACCAGAAGTGTTTTCCCCTCCTCCTGGTCTCTCACTTTACTCTCCTTCTTTCTCTAGTTTCCTTTCCTTTCCTTTCCT
>VZRX01012137.1:0-10636 GCA_013398075.1 Notiomystis cincta
TGTTTTGGTTTTGGGTTTTTTTCCTGCTTCTTTTTTGGTTTTGATTTCTGGTTTTTGTGTATGTGTGAGTACATCTATGCTTCAACATTTTGTCTGTGCTTAAAAGTAAAGCACTTGTAGTTGAACCTGATATAAGGAATTATTCTCTATATTTGACATAAGCCTTTCTCAAATAAAGATTCATTATTTAAGCTTTAAAGTTACTAGAATGCTTGTTTAACAGCAAATTAGTTATCAGTGTTGCATCCTTCAGTGCCCTTCAGTACTGTGAAAAGTAAGGTCAGCTCTTTGGCAGGGAGTCCTTTGGGCAGGGTTTCTGTAACCAGAAGTTACCCTTGAAGTCGCAGCAGGAACCTTACAGGCACCAATGTGTGGGTAAGGAGGATAAGGCACCTCCTGTAGTGCTATCATTGATCCTCTGTTGCTGGTCCCTTCAGTGCTTGCTGGACTGCACAAAGGGGCTCTTGGAGCCCACAAAAATGCTTGAATTTGCAGCTTCTGTTCCATGATCTGCAGGGAGCAGGCACAGCCCAAGTGCCAGGCGGGCTCCTCCGCCTCATCCCGTGCTGCTCAAAGCCACCAGCTGCAGCACTCCAGATTCTCTCTCAGCAGCCCTCGTGCAAGTTAAGTCACTCACCAGCTGTGACTGGGGCGTGGTGGCTCCCAGGTCACCTGCAAGAAATCAGCAGGGAAATTCCTGTGCAGAAGGCGAGGGACGCACAGGAAGGGCCTTATTCAGCAATTAAAATCATAACTGTGCTGAGCTGCTTGAGGCAGGGACTGTGAGGGTGCATTTGTACAATGGTAACTGCATGTCTGTCTGGCTGGAAATACTTGGTTTTCTTTGAGAGCCCCATCAGGGTCCTGTAGGTGCACATCTCCATCAAATTTGTAAACATCTGAGTGAGAGAACATCCTTCTTAAACCTGGTGGATAGGGGCCTTATGTGGAGAACTGCATGCCTTCTGAATAACCAGGTGGTCAGAAATAAGGGAATAATGAGATTAAAGATGCTTTGTAAAGTCATGCTTACTAAAATCACAGTTGCTAACCATGGATATTATGTTCTTGGGGGAGGGGGGGTTTACTAGCAGCACAGCTGACCTTGGTAATTATTTTAAAACACCATTCACAGAAAGATATTTGGTTTTAATTCATCAAAAGGGATGAAAAGCACTTAGGAATAGAGTATTTCCAAGAAGTATTTTAGTGTGGGACCATGTTTTGTTGCAAGGTACCCTGGTGTCTGGTGTAGTACAATCCAGAGCAATTCAGAAGATACAGGAGTGAATCAGCAGGATTCTTCTCAAGTAACATATTTGTTCTGTATAATTTCCTTACTAATCTTTGCAGGAGTACTCCTAACTGCTTTTTGAACAGAATTTGTAGAATTTTCAAGTTAGGGTGAGGTTTCCTGGCGTGAGAAAGGCAATCTTCTCTCTTGCTTCTGGCTGGAGCAGAGGTCATTTAAGGACAAGGAGCCATCATGCCTCTAGCAAGGTTTTTATTTCCCTCTTATACAACTCTTCTCAGTTCAAGGGCAAATTTATTGTTTACTGTTGAGCAAAAAGAAAAATCAGTAAATTTGGGTTGTATAATTCCTTTTTTTCCCTAGCAGTTTGGTTTATATAGAAAACAAGCCAAGATATTTTGCAGAATCACTAGATAAATTTACACAGGCAAACTCTAATTTTTAATATATGTATTTATACTTCATTGATTACTTGTTAGATCTGAAGATCTGATTCTTGGTATGATGCTCATGTCAAGTAAACATACTGCATATAGCCAGGTAATTATAAATTGCTGAAAGTGGCTTCAGAATCTTCATTTAATTACAGTACTTAAGAAATTGAAGTGGGTAGATAAAGGATGCATGGAAGGTTCTGAGAGCTGGACATCTTTACTTCTTTGTCATTAATTTTGGTTATTAATGTAGCTATTTAAAGCTTCCACATCAGCTCTTCTATACTAAAGGAGATGAGGAAGCTTGTTTTATAATGTCTGAATACTCATCACCAAAATATGAATAAAAGTAACACACATGTCAAACAAACTGCATGGACTCTGAACCTTGTCTCTTGTAAAGGGAAGAATTTCAGCCTCAAGCTGAATTGCCTTTCCTGCAAGCAGGAGAAGGAATAATCTGTTTTCCTCAGCCTATGGGATGTGTTTTCCTCAGCTTCCTGGTAAAGAACAAGGCTGGTGTGCTCTTCCCTTTCAAGGAAGTTTTCCCTATTCCAAAAGATGCCACCCTATTTTAAGCATAAGGAATTGCAGCTCGCTGTTGGATGTGTCAGAAGGATGACATACCCCAGCAATTTAAGAGGATAATCTCTGGGTGAAATGGCTTTGGGTAGAGATATGTGTGTAAGTCACAGAAGGTCAGATCATGACAACTAATCTCCCTGTGGTGGGGGTGCCTCCCTGCCATTTCTGTCTCAGCTGAGCAGGTTCAAGGCTGTCCTGTAATCTGCTGTGAAAACATCGAGTCTGTTCAACCAAAACAAAGTGTTGCTGGGCCCCTGTGATTACAAAGCAGGTCTGTTAATGTGCCCCAGTCTAACCTTAATCCATTTTTCAAGGCTTGTAGCTTGTAGCTACTTGTTAAACCAAGTGCCAGTGACTAACTTCAGTGAAGCTCCTGTTCTTCCCCCACACTGTGGGTTTTGTAGCCTCAGCTGCAGCACTGCTGCTTGAGGACCACTATTTGTTTTTATTGCTACTGTAAATCTCCAGAAGATTAAAAAGAATGACTTCACCTCTGTACAAGGTTTTGCAATCATTACACCTTCAGATAAAAGCAAATAGATTCATGCATTCAGATCAGAGAGAGGTGAGCCTTTGTTACCTTTTGTGTCCAAGTTGTGACCATGAAAATGTTAATAGACATGCATCTGGCAAAAATAAGGATATGTTCTCCTGAAAACCGGTTTCCATGTAAAAGCCCTACACTGAAATACACATTTAGAACCTTTATAGTCATTAGTGAAGCACTGCAGAATATTCAAGCACTTTAGCTTGGTTTCTGCAGGTTCTTTACAGCCCAGTCTCACCCCTGTTGCACGTGGGTTACCCACAGGAAACCCCATCAGATGGGCTGTGCTGGCACACAGGTAAAGTTCTTGAGTTCGTGGAGAACACAATCCTGGGTCTTGTGTGTGCTGAGAGAGTCCAACACTGTGTGAAATAAGCTGTCCCACTGCCATCCTGAACACCAGAGGTGGGTTTGCTGAACCTAATTCAGCTCCAGCTGTGCCTATAGCTGTGCAGACTATTCCCACGGCTGTTTTGTAAGAGAGCACACGTGGTTAATCCCTGGGCTGTCTTTCACAGCCCATAGTGGATTAGGCAAGACCTGGGAAGAGTTTGAGTAGTTTCTTTCTGTTACAACAGAGTCCTGCCCAAAGGCATTTTGAGACAAGAGCCCATATGGTTACTGAATATGTGGTGTGCTGTAAACCAGCATGAGAGGAGGGAGTGACTTTGGGGGTTGTGGTATGATTGTAAATAATAATTCCTTTCCAAGTCAATTGATTAAATATAAGTGCTGTCACTGGGATGATTGCTACAACACCACAGCAAAGACAAGGCTATCAAGCTGCAAGTCAGCTAAGGCCTCTGGTTCTTTTCCAAATTACTTTCTCTATCCACTACTCTCTTAAAACACATGGAATTTGGGAAGTACCACTGCCATCAGTCGGCCATGTGTAATTTTCCTACAACGGTGTAAAGCTCTGTGCTACACTCTGTTCTTGCCTGACATTTGAATTGCCAAAGTTTGGTTTTGTTTGGTTTTAGTGCTTCTGCACCTTGTACTGACATTTTTATTAAGCTATTTTTTATAACACCTGGATTTTCTATTTAACAGGTAGTAGATTAATCACAACATATCACTTTATGCAAGGTTAAGATTACATTCTCCTGTGCACACTGGTTTATGCCAAATTTCATCTCCTATTTTAATTTGCATTTACAGTGTTTCATAAAGTCCTTTTGCAATTCTTCACAGTCAGCTCCCACCTTTATTACCCTGCATAACTCAGCACCTCCAACAAGCTCTCACCTACTTACCCATCCTTCTCTACATTGTTTAACATGTTGTGCAGCAGAAGCTCCAGCACAAATAGCCAAGTGGAGTTTCACTCTCTGAGAAAGCTGAGTAATTTCCTATTATTTTCTTTGATCAATATTGTGTACATATAAGGACATCTCCTCGTGTCTCAAAACTTCTTACCTTCCTTGAAAACTATATTATAAATCTTGTTGAATGCCTTTTTGAAATTAAAGTAGGTTGTATCCACACACCTGTTGACTCCTTCAAAGGGCTTCAAAGAAGGTAACTTTCTCTTGCACTTATCAATCAGAATCTCCCTCAGGAGCTTAAATGTGTTCTCTCTACCATAATTTCTCCCTTGGTCTTACTGTGCCTTTGTCCACAAGATCAAAGGTCTTTTGAAAAATTGGGAGGTCCAAATCCAGACAAGTCATGGAATTTGTGAAACGGATTCTTGTTCTCATGCTGTCTTTGTCCTTTTGCAGTACGGTGCTCGATGGTGAATGGCACAAGATTTGCAGTGGATTACCTTGGGATAAGAATGAGCCATTGGGACAAATCTGGTCTTCAGGTTTGAATTAAAGAGGGACAATTAGAGGGACGATTACCAAGGCACAGACCGACTTATGGGAGGCTTGTCACCTGGTGATGCCTCTCAGGGACTTCCATGAGCAGGAAAGCTGAACATAGGAACAGAGACAGCCCCACCAAGCACTGGGGACTGGAGGCAAAGACAACCTAGTTTGTACAGTGCTCATCCTTGGGCTCCAAAATAATTCTGTTCAACAAGGGACTCAGGATTAAACCAGACCCCAGAATACTTCTGAGTGAAGAGCAGTTTGTTTTAAAACCCACAGGCACAGATCTGTAGGCATGTCTTGTGTCTCAAAAAGATAGATGTATAAACCTGGTCACCTCTATGCTTGAAACAAGGATATGTTGGAACCAGTAGTTCCAATGTAGGTGCCTCTGTCATGTTTGCTGAGCATCAAGTGAGCACTGGCGGTTGATATTTTACATGTACTGATTGTGTAGGGGTCACACACATATATGTGCATGTGCACAGTTTCTACACACAAAGATGTAAATCTATATATTAATAGACAGATGTATATAGACCTGTATATATTCTAACTATTGAGGGAAACATCCATAAATACAAAGGACATTCTTTTAGTGATTGTTCATGGGCTATGATCTTTCATAAACTCTGTGTATGTCTTCCATAAACTCCTGGACCCTGCTTGCTCTGTTTCTTTTATTTTATACATGAAAGTGTTGTGTAAGCAGCCTTTTCAGCCACCTCCTGATTGGTAGCTTATGCTGGAATGATCATCTGTGATTACTCCTAAATCTATCTCTGAATTGCTTCTTGCCATGACACTGCATGTCTGTCCCTGGTGTGGTGTAAGTTGGTATTTAGCTGCCTGCCAGTGGATGTCATGTGGTTCTGATCAGGCAAGTCAGGTTTGCATAACAACAACCTGTCTTCATCCCTCTTTATTACCCTTCAAGCAACATGTCTCCCACAGACTTTATCAATGAAAGGTTTATGCCATTGTCTAGATCACCAATCAACAAACAAATTGGGATAAAAAGATCTCAGTCCTGTGGCATCACTGCTAAATGTGATCTTGCTCATTGGTGACTTGCAATGATCAATATTTCGAGATCAATGGAAGAACCAGGTTTTAATCTGCTCCTGGCCAAATCCTGGTTTCTACTGCAATAAAAAATCTTGAAAAATAATGTCTTTAGGTAAAGAATGTGTTGGGAATATTTGTCTGGAGAAAACACAGCCCCAGAGGAGAAGTTGGATCTGTGTATTAGCTAGGTAAAGTCACAGGAGAAGGAGTGACCATCACCCTGGGGACAGCTCAGACCTGGCTGGTCACCCATCCCTGGACACTGACCTTCTCCAGCCAGGACCTGGCAACCCATGGTGGCTCAACAGAACTCTCTGGGAGAGGAGCCTGTGCATGTTTAGAGCAGCTCAAATGCAAATATGTATTTTGGGATTACCTGTAGTGCCTCAGAATAATGCACCACAATACACCTCTCAGAGCTGCTCTGGTTGCCTCCCTGGTTCCTCCAGCTCTGCTTACTTGCTCGGAGTCAGGAGTGTCCATTTTCTGCAGAAATACTCAGACACCCACTGCAGCCTCCACAGGCAGTTCCCTGGGGCCTGTGAGATCCCCATGGGGTAACAGAGCTCTGCCTGGGGTGGTGTCCACCTGTGCAGGACAGACACAGAGCAAAGCAAAGTTGTACAGGCCAAAGGAGTCTGTAGGGAACCAGCTCTGAGAATGCCAGATCCCTCTGTCTGCATCTAAGAAAAGCCAGAGGGACAAACACTGCTTTGTGTATCCTGTTAAGCTTTCCTGTATAGCTTTCACTCGTGACCTATCATCTCCTAAAATTTTGGCTATAACTGACTGAAATACACTTTGCCTCTACTATCCCACCACCTCTTGGACAGGTGGGAGGAAGGAGATGAACTGGAGCTGGCTGAGCACACTTTGAGCACCCTGCTCCCCTGGAGATGCCAAGCTGCACTCAGCAGCACGGCCAGGCTGTCCTGGGCCCTGCAGCAAGTCCTCTGCACCAGCAGCTGCCACCCAGATGCTGCTCTCAGGAGAGGTCTCTCTGTCCCTGCAGCCCAGCAGCCCCTGGGGTGATTCCACTCACAGATCAGGTAAGTCCAAAAGGCTGGTTCAGACTCCAAAAGGACAGAGCACCCCTGGGTGATGGGCAGGTGTGGCAGAGCCTGTGGCCCATGGCTCTGTACTCCTGCCTCATTTATAGGTGCTTCCTTCCAGATAAAATCCTCTCCAGTGGGCTCAGTGTCAGCTTGGTGCTGGTCAGAAATGGGCAACAGCAACACCTGGAAGGAAAAATAATTTCAAAACTTGAAGAATCCAGGATTCCCTATGTCTTTCTCTGCTGGGTGAATAACACACCACGCAGTCACAGTGTTTGTAAGTAGACTCTCCTCTGTATTTTTAGCAACTGATCTATGAGATCATTTTGCTATTTTCAGTTGTTTGTGACTTGAGATTTTTCTGCTGGGAACATGGTGAGTGGGAAGGAGCACATACCCTGAGCTTCCAGCGAGGGCCTGAGCAGACCCTGTGCACCCAGTAAATGATACTCATTTTCTGAACAGCTTGCCTCCCTGGAGCATCATCAGTCCAGGGCACCTGCTGCAGTTTGAGAAATGCCCTCTAGTGTTCTTCCAAGATGCAGGAGAATAAGCAGGAAAAGTCCAGGCAGTCTCCAGTGAGCTGACCAATACAATCAGGCAGTCTGTCTGTAAGCCTGGATGGCATCTGCCATGCCTCATTCACAAGCAAACATCATCTTGCTTAAAGTAGGAAATACAATTCCTGCATGAGCCTTTTGGTGCCCGGGTGGATTCAGTGCAAGGGTCTCCCAGCACATTCATGTATCCTTCACATCCTGCACCGTTCCCAGTGTCCACACAGTGCCTGTGTCTGGCAGCTGGGCACCACGAGCAGGCCTGGCCTTCCAAAGGGGCAGCTTGGTCATGTCCCTCTGCCTGCCCCTCTCCTGCCTGCCCTGTGGCATTTCAGTGTGCCTTTACAGCATCTCTCAGAGCACAGAGACCCCGACCCTGAGTGCTGTTCATTCATCGAGTGAGGATGCAATAATTAATTGACCGAGAGATAAGCCACAGATTTAACTGTACGCCAAGCAGGATTCCCTCAACGCCGCCCACGCTGTGCTAAAAATGTGGATTCCTGCGTGGATGCCAGAATTTTACCATGTATTAAACAGAGACAGCGCCTTGCCCAAGGGCGAGGCTCAGCAGAGGCGATTTCCCGGGAAAGCCGCGCACGGCCGGGCCCCGGCAGCGGCAGCGCAGGGCTGGAGCGCAGGGCTGCCGGCCACAGCTTCACAGCTTCACCGCTTCACCGCTTCACAGCTTCACAGCTTCACAGCCTCCTGCCTGGCACCGCGGACACAGCCCCAGCCCTCGCCCCAGCCGACAGATCTGTTTCCCTTTGTGGGTGTGATTTCTTGGTAGCAGCCTGAGCTCTCTGTAACCTCCCCCGTTGGACACGCAGGGACAGGCACCAGCCTCTCTCAGGGGATAAATGATCTCCCTCTGCAACGAGCCGTATAAAAAGGAGCTTATTCTCCTTCCCCCACAGCCCTGCACCACTCGACCTCCCTCCACCGGTCCCTGCAGCAGCAGCACCATCCCTCTGCCCAGTGTCCCCCAGCCAGGACACTGTGTCACAGCAGGACCTGGCTCACACCAGCCCTGACCACCTCCAGGACCTTGGCAGGGCAGCAGGGGCTCCAGCCAGGCTGAAATTCTGGCTCTGGAAACCCAAGGGTAAACCTGGGGCCACGAAAGCTCGATTTCATTTGAGCTGATCCCCAAGTTCAAGCCAATTTTTGCGTGTTGAGAGCTTTGGCAGATGTCTGAACAACGACCCAAAAACCCCTCAGGGCACTGGAGCTACTCAGGAGCAGCCTGATGGCCACCTCTGGCTTCTGTGAGCGAGAAACAACTTCTCAGCCTTGGGAGTTTGGAGTTTCCACAGCACCAGGGTCACCAGCTCAGCCACAGAAGTTTTAAGCTACTTTATTACATTTTCTATAGTGCTTATAAAAGTACAAAATGGCACTTTTAGTATCAAAAGGAGACTGTTTATCTATTTTTATTTCCTTTTGGGTTAGGAGAGTCAAAGAAAATATGAACTTGCTTTCTCTAAGAAAACAAACTGACCTTTGAGTGTTATAAAAGCCTTTATACAATAATTTGGCCAAAGAGGATTGGAATTTCTTCTGTGAAACATATTTTTCCTTAAAAAATGCCAGTTTGCTAAAACCAGAACGCTTTGCAGAAAGGCTTGGTTTAAGTGAATCTGCCCATTTGACAGCTACTTAGAAAAGTTTTGAACTGCTGAAATGCTGAATCTGCCAGCATAACTCCTCAAATATGAAGTTAGCCTACAGGTGGAATTTAAAAAAATAGAATCTAAAAAGCAGAAAAACTAAATGCTATTTAAATAAAAATTAAATATTTTGCATTATTTAAACCCAAAATGTTTAAAATTACCTATTCCAACACACATTGTGATCATCAATTCACAACAGCTTCGAAATTTGGCTGTCTGAGGAGTGGAAAGTTCACTCCCTCCCAGGTAAAGCTGCTCTGGAAAGCTTCAGGCAGGTGTAGACCAGGCTGTGGGTTGAAGTTTCATGTCTGTGCTCTAAAGAGAACTGGGCAAACTCATGCAATGGCACCTTTGTCCCCTTTTATAGGTTTCTTTTCAGCTTTCAGTACAGCAATGTTCAAAGCCACAGGTGAAGCATTTCTGACTCTCTCCCTCCTCACCAAGAGCAGTGCAAAACAGCTAATAAAGAAAAAACATTAAGCTGAAGGCACACTTTGGTCTTGCCAACCAACACTAATATTAACTGATCTTAAAAGGCTTGTTACTGTTTTGGTGCTGCTTTTTAGCACACACACACACACACCCCTGTCCCCCTTCAAATAGAAAAAAAGAAGAAAAAAGAAAAAGAAGTATCCTGGATTGGAACTACTGTGAGGCATGTTTACAGCAAGATAAAGGTCTAAGAAATACACATATTATTGTCCAGGATACATACTGGGAATAACTGGTGGGCATGGAAAACCAAAGGAAATAATTATAAGTGGGAGTGTGAACTGTTTTTTTCCATCTTGGGGGTTTTGGGGGAGGTGTGCACCAGAGAAAGCACAGAAAACCAACTACATTTATTCTAATTTTGGAATGAAGTGGGGGGGTTAAGTTCAAAATAAAAGTGGAAGCCTTTATCCTGCAATAATAATCTGCAGAGCCTGCACTGGCAAGGTACCACTGCACTTCCTGTGGGGGTGAAGGGATGCTGCTCCTGACACAGCAAAGTCACCAAACTATGGTTCTTACAGACAGCTTTCATGGTGGCTTAGGGCCAAAAAAGGCAACAGTGATACTTGTATTTGCACAGCATGTTTCCTGAGCCGCTGGTGGCAGCTGGGCAGGTTGTGTGCAGCTCTGCCCTTCTCCCCCCGCGCCCAAAGCACCAAACCAGTGTGCTGGTTTGTGGTTGTTACAGAAGACTTTTGTCTTTCCTCCTCATTTTTTATAGTGCATCCTGCTGCAAGTCCTCCTGAGAGCTGCTGCTGTTGAGTTCCATCCTCCCAGGCTTGAAACAACATTTTAATACCAGGCAGTGGATAATCAATGCATATCTGCCTTTGCTCAGGTCCTCAGCTGGACCAAGAGATGCATTATTTGAAACACAGTAGACAAAATCTTTCCTTCTCTTGGTCAATAATCCTGGCACCTTAGCATGACCCTCCTCCATCTGGAATTAATGTCTGCTCTTCAAAAAAATCATCTATTGTTTATTTTTTTTTCCTCCTTGCTTCTTAGCCTAATGTTTTCCTGAATAGTCAGGAATAAAGTGACGTTGTGAGTTTTTGAAGTTCACAGAGCTATGTGAGATTAACAACAGTCAAGAAACAAAAGCATTAAGACTAAACATTATAATTAACATATAATATAATATATAATATAA
>VZRX01012143.1:0-15812 GCA_013398075.1 Notiomystis cincta
TTTGGTCACAGTCTTACTAACATATTTGTTTGGGTGTTGGTTTCTGTTTCCCCTCCATTAGATGTTTCCTGTACTAAAACATTTCTTACTTTGGAAACTCTGCCACTGCAAGTCTTTGAAGTATATATTAAGGATTACCATAAGCCATCCATCAGAAGAACATAGAAAGATGACATAGTCCTAGTTGTTCCAATCTCACTAACTGGGCAAGCAGGCAAGCATTTGGAACAGACTGCAGAGCATAAGAACTGCTTTTCTCCCAAAAAGGCTGCTCAGCAGAATGTACCACTGTCACACAAATGCAGGTGTCACTCTGAGACTGTCATGCTGTGACATACAGGCAAGTATTCAACAAAGAATTAGGGCACCTAGGAGCCTAAGCCTCAAGTCTCTGTTTCCTCCTCACTCAACCAGTGTTCAATTCTCTCAAACAACATGAGCAGAACTAAGTCTACAGCCCTGCTATCAAAGATGGCAACATATTCTTGAGCTTCATGTGGAATATTTTATTTAGATCAATTATAGTGTTACCTTGATAGCTACTATGAGAAAAACTGGACAACAGGTATTTTGCTAAAACCATGGTAATTAGTCAAAGACCAGCAATTTTTTACTGCCCATGCTTTCCCAGGCTCTTACCAGAGAATAAATGTCTTGTTCACATGGTGAAAAAGATGCAGCAGCCATCAAACACAGCCAGGGCAGCTGCTAATTATTGTCATATAAAGTCTGTAGAAAAAAGTCCTCAAAAACTAATCCATGCCTTTTTGCTCTTCTTTGTCTGTGACAGTCCTCAAAACCACACTGTGTACCTCACTTTTAATAAATGTGTGAAAATAAAAGAGAATCTGTAGATAGGAACAACTTTCTTACGAACCCAGTTCCACAGTAATAATTTGTTTAATAGAAAATCTATTCAGCATGTACACGCACAGAGATGAAAAAAGACTGTTGAATAACTGACTAATTGGAAAACACAGATGTCTGCTTAAGCAGAGTCCAGCAGCCTCCAAGTTCAGGCTGTGTTCTGAAGATCATGCCCCATGCCAAGTGACCAGCACTTGGATTTAAATTGCATGGAGTAGGGAATATCTGGTTTTGGATACCAAACCAGTTGTTCAGTCCTTTTCCTATTAGCCATCACCTACAATGAACCATTCAGTGTGGATCATGAAATGAGGGGTAGGCTACAGTTCAGCTCTCCCACCACCATAGGGGCCTAGAGGCACTGCAGCAAGTCTGAACCCAATACAGATGTGCTGCAAGTTGGAAACTCCTCTCCTGAGCTGCCCCACCATGGCAAGGAGAGTGTGTAGGATCAGTTGACAGATGTACTTGCAACCTTAGAGTGCTCCTGTAGCTTCCCTGTTCCTAAGCAACCAGTCCTACTCAAACAAGCTGCCTCCAGTACCTCTGGCCATGACAGAGAGGAAATGTCTGAGCCCCTTTTTCTCTCCATTCCAACAAGTTTCAACGAGTAGATCTAACAAGTTCATCTAATCTTTTCCCCCCTCCTTTCACCTGAAAGCAGCTGCATGCCAGGTTGCTTTGAAATTCATACCCTAAATAAGTAGCTTGATACCTTTCCGTGAGATCTGGGAGTGAAAAACCCAGTGAGTTGAGGGGGAAGTATCAAAACTCTCCAAAATCACAGCATTACCATGAAATGCAAATCCCAAAGGTTCAGAAGGTGTAAAGTCAGGACTGGGCATAATCAGAGAGAGCAGACAGTTTAGGAGCTGAACCCATACATAATTTGCAATTAAAGGAATGCCTGTAATGTTCCTCTTTCAAGTCCTAAGCTCTTCAGTTTTAACCAAGTCCTTATTTCAAAGGAAATTAATCTTTTTTTTCTTTAGCCCCTCAGCCTGAGAAGTACAGGTCCATCAATATCACAGTTTCACTGGAGAAGCTTCCCTGAAGTCAGATACATGAAGTTTGGCCAAATTATTTTACAGAAACCACCATTCTTTTTCCCTTCTAGGGCATCACTTCCTTCAACAGAAGACTCTGGGCAGCTCCTCTCTGCTTTGCAGATGCTGTAGGTTTCTCTCATAAACATTACACCTATCATGTGAATCACATCATACTCCAGCTATTCTGGAGAAAAATACTTAATCCATCTCAATAGGAACAACTTAAAATTCAAAAGTACCGTAAGTCCTGTACATGTCAAACCTCAAATTTCAGCTTGGCACACTTACTGCAAGGAAGAAGTCTAGTTTTAGTCTATCTTCTCACAGCTCAATACAGGGCTATTGGGTGAAGTAGGGCAAGAACAAAAGACTTCCCACAAAATCCCACTAGAAACTAAGAATTTGCACTTGTAAACACAGACAATCTATATGCTGGCATTGACAAGGCAGGGGTGAATGAGAACTCCCAATTCCAAGAAATACAGGCTAATACATGACTACAGCCTGAGTCAAACTACATCTTATTTTGATAGAGTACAAGACGTACCTACTGCCACTTGCTGTTTTATGAGGATTATGATGCCACTCAAAAGGAAAAAGCAAACATACTGGCTTATCTGTTTATGTGAGTGAGTGTCCAATATCACATGACAAAGCCAGCTTTTAGGGTACTTTTAGCAAGACACACAAACATGAACTCAGGCAGCTAAGGAGCTGGCTGACACTCTGTGTGTCTGCTGTCAGGAGAGTGTGAAGAGGAAGCAAGCAAAAATGACCAGACCCAAGGCCACCAGATATTGCAACTCCAAGCCCAGGGATGATCTCTCTACAGTTTACTAAATCAGCCAGGTCTGTAGGGAACTTACACTAGAATACAATTAAACAAAAGAGGCTGTGCCTCAAGCACCACATTCAGTTTTGGGCCTCTTACTACAAGACAGGAATTGAGGGACCAGAGCATGAAGAGGTGCCCAAAGAGCAAAGAGGGTCCAGAGCACAAGTCTTATGAGGAGTGGCTGAGGGGACTGGGGTTGTTTAGACTGGAAAAAGGAGGTTCAAGGGGAATCTTATTGTTCTTTACAACCACCTGAAAGAAGGTTGTAGCAAGGGGCCAGTTGGTCTCTTCTCCCAGGCAACAAGCAACAGGATGAGAGGAAATGGCCTTTAACTTGTGCCAGGGGAGATTTAGATTGGATATTATGAAACATTTCTTCATTGAAAGGGTGGTCAGGCATTGGAACAGGCTGTCCAGGGAAGCAGTGGGATCACCATCACAGAAGGCATTTAAAAGGCATGTGGATGTGGCACTTGGAGATGGTTTAGTGGTGGATTTGGCTATGCTGGGTTAGCAGTTGGGACTTGATGATCTTAAGTCTTTTCCAACCTAAATGATTCTATGATTCTCATTTCTTTACAGATGAAATCCAACTTTTGATATTCAAAACATGATAATCAGTGATCTGTAAACTGGAAATGCCATTTAGTTAAAGATGCTTTTTTTAGCATCTTTACCTCCAACAGCTCCCTTACAGGTGTGTCTCCAAACACCCTGCACATCCCTGTAAAGGCACTGGGATCCTGCTTCAGTTCCTCACTTTTGTGCCATTCTTTCTTCTGCTACAGACCACCTTTAGCTGCCTGCAGCAAACTTCGGTATTTAAATGGACAGCAATGACATCTAGTGGCTTGTTAAGAATTTGCTTTTCTAAATTCCCAGACTGGGCATTCATTTTTAGAAAGGAGACAGAACCCACTGCTTTCAGCATTTCACTTAGCTGCTGCCAACTACAGGAAGGGCACCCAAAATCCTCTACAAACTCTTTGAAAACACACACCACTGTCTCCCTCAACTCAGCATTTCCCCCCATTCCTTGCTCAAAGCCTAGGAGAGGTCACGTAGTAGACACAAGTTTGCTTTAGGCCTTGCCTCCACAACTGAATTTCTTTGGAGCAGATGTAACTACAGATATTTGTTCTGGGTACACAGGGCTGGGGCTCCCACCCACCCTTCTGGTTATGCTGTTCTTCAGCTGCATTAGGCTAAGTGGCAGGAGTTATTCACACAGACAAGGACAAGACCCAAGGCCACATCGTTTTTAACAGCTGGTATAGTTCATTCATAGCTAAAAAAACATACAAAGGACTGCAAGTTCTAAAATGTAACTGCTGAAATTACAAGGTGAAAAGATAAAAATGCTATTCTGAACACAAGGAGGAAGAGATCTTGCAGATTAGATTTATGTGAGAGATTTATGGGAGAACAGTAAGCAGTTCACTTCCCTCCACCCCCCCTCAAGAAAAAATAAACCCTCTTACCTCTTTCACTGAGTGATGTTGCTCAGGTCAGTGGCTACTGAAACTTTTAAAGCAGGTGATCGTGTAAACAAAGTTCAGAAGATACCTTTATGTAGCTTCCTGTATTACTGGCACTAGTCATGTAATCACTGCTGCAGTCTTTGCCAGCACTAACACTCTCATAACCTTCACAGCAGATCACTTAAATGATTTTCCACTTCACAATGCTGAGGAAGTGTGAGATGTGTGGTACATGTATCTGGTGCATATGGCTACAGCCCTCAGAGAATACTGGATACTGGTCATTAAAAAAATACCTACTTTTAGTATTGTTAACTGAGACCTATTAATAGCCATGCCTGGAATCAGAGGTGCCTTTCCCCACCACCCCATTTCAGGCAAAGACTAGAGGGTTTTTATTTACTTGCTATGCCTCACTTCCCACAGCTTCTTCCAATATTATGGACAAGCAGATCACTCTGCAATGGTCAATTTAGTGATGTGACTTCTGTAGCACAAACAGGGAAACAATGAAGGGCTACAGTAATTTTAATATACCAGGAAATAAAGCATCTTGTAAAAGCCCAAAAGAGATGGAACAAGTATTAAGAACACCTCAAAATAATTTGAAATTACCCCTGGATCGGAATGAGCTGATACAATGTTCTGCTAAAGGGCAGAAAAACAGCCACTTACCTTGGACCAGACACTGGTTTGGGTGGGAGGTTGCTGTTGCTTTATAATGACATGTACAACCTTAAATATCACACTGCTTACAGGAAAAGATGATGATTCACAGGAATGGCCAGTTACAACAGGTTTAATGGTAAACTTCAAAAGACATCACATTTAGTTTTCATCACAAATTCTTCTGCCAGACCCATTGACTTATTCAAAGCAAAAAGCTATGCAGAGCCAAAGAAAACTACAGCATGTGGGTTTCCTGAACCACTCTTTAATGGAACCACTGAAAGAGTGCTTTCTGACAAGCCAGCCAACACACACCACCAGGTGGTAATGGGACTGCCTCTCCCATGGCTCCATCAAAGAAAGAGGATCTTGAAACCTCAGGTCTTCTTACTTTCATATCTGTTTTTATTACTCATGTAATTTTACACAGATAAAATTTATTCATTCCAGGCTGATGCTCCCAACAAAAGCATTGATGTTCTTCTGAACTCAGAATTCTTAGGTCAGATCCTTGAGGAAACCAATAAATATTCTCCTACAATAACATGAAAACCCATTTCTACAACCCTACAAACAGGGTAAGTGCTTAGGAGATGGAGAGAGGTACTCAAGACAAGCACATATACTCATGTGAAAGAAGTGAGGTGGTTTTTCAGAAGACAGTATTTTCTATTGCCTTAATTACAAGAATTGGGTTTTTTTTTTAGAACATTCAATTCTTCTGCCAATTACTACCTTTGTGATTCAGTCCCAAACAGCAAAACCTAATTAAAATTTTATTTTCTTAAAACAAAACAAGGAACCCTTGCTAAACTGCTAATGAAATTTTTTTCTTCTCTCACTCACAATGTAGTGATTGCTACCTTCTGGGAAAAATTTTCCAAGTTAGAGCAATAGGCAGAAGCATTGACTTGCAGCCATCTCCAAAAAATGGAAGGCAAAAGACTGTTTAGGCACAAGGTACTAGCTTCAAAGGGCAAAGCAAATTTCACACCAACAGAACTTTTCTGTAGAGTACCCTTGAGCAAACCTCTGACTAGGTCTTGAGTCTAATACAAAACTGCAGCTTGAAGAGAACCACAGCAAGACATACAAACAGATTGTGCTCCTGCTAGCAGAGTATCACTTGCAACCTTACTACTGCATCTGATAGTTTTGGTTCAGGGTGAAGACAAAACCAAGACCCACTATACAAAGGCAGTCATAGTAGGAACAGGATGGAAAGAAGAAGGAAGGGGTGAACAGACATTTTGAGAACCAGTACCTACAGAAAATCCAACTGTGTGTGGTCTTGTGCATAAAGCTTGTGAGAAAGAGAATTACACATCTTGAATTGCAGGCAAATTAGTGTATTATGAGACACTCCTGTTTGAAAATTATACATGTTCTTGTATCACATTGTGTAAAAACATGTATTTGTCTAGCACATGTTTACAAAATATAAATATGTATGTAAGAGCTTCTGTCCTTTCATGTTCGATGTATATGGTTATGGACTCTCAACAAAAAGGAAACACAGGGAACACAATTCTAGCTTTGAAAGTGATGAATGAAGACTACACTGCCTGGTGTCCTTCACTACCTTCTCCTTCAGCTTGTCTTCACCAAAACACACAACAGGGCAGATAAATCAAAGGCTGTTCCCAATTCCTTCTGGACAACAAGGCACTCCATTTACCTTCACATTGAGAACCTCAGAAGAATTGCAAGCAGCAAACATCTGCTAAATATATTCCAGTAGGTTAGCTCTAAGTATTGTTAAAGTTTTTAGACAGCCATAGCTATATCTCCCCACTTCTCAAGACTGGTTCTCCCTAACCCTGGTAAAAAGACTGCACTACCCTTTGCTTAGAGTTGCACAGAAGTCACTGTGTTCCTGCTCCTGGAGGTTACGCTCCCACCACAGAAGCTTCACAATTTGTTTGGCAGTTGAAGATCTGGAAAACTACAGCCAGCTTTGCATCTCCTCTTCGTACTTTTGGGGATCAATAAAAGGCTTGTCAATGGACCGGATCATCAGCTCACCACAGTACACACATTCGGCTGCCACAATATCATCGATGTCGGCTTTGATCTGTTCCCGGCTCTGCTGCCCCTTCCCCAGGCTAATGGTATCTGCATCCTTGGGACGATGGTGGCTCTTGGATGGCTGGCTGGTAGCTGCCAGCTTCTTCTGGAGATCTTCAAGTTTTGCCTGCTTATAGGCAGGAAGGTTTGGGAAAACTGCCTGGAGGAGACAGTCATAGTGAAACATGTGACCACACAGGAAAAGGTAAAAAGGGCGGTTTAGAAGTGGAAAGTCACAAGCAGCACATTTTTCCTGAGGCTCCACAGAGCCATACTTATTTCTCATTTCCTGGATGTCCTCTCGGATCCTCTTGGCACTCTGTGTGGCTTCCTCCATCTCCCTTTTCAGCTCCTCAATGTGCTTGTTGTAGTCCTCCAGGGAATTACAGATTGCCTCCTTGAAATGGTCAATAGTGACAAAGTCTGGAAAGAATGGCAGCACATCTTCAATCTTCAGCAGAGAACAGCTGGAGAGGCAGGCCATTGCCTTCTTGACATCCTTCTCCTCCTGAACAACATGGCGAGCGATCTTCAACCACAGCTTCTTACGGAGTTCCTCATCATCCTCAGGAAGATCTGCACAGGACTTGGCAAGATCAACATCCACCTAGAAGTTGGACAGACAAGGAAACAGAGTTAAGTTTCCCTTTCTGTTTAACCACCATTCAACTTCAAAGCTTGCTGTCCATTTTAAGGGGCATTTAGAAAACCTCTATTGGTCTCTCACTGCCTAGGACTGCACTACTGGCCTGTTCCTTGTTTACATGTCAAACACCTCTCCTCTCCCCCAGTATTCCTCACTGAAGATTAGCTTGCTACCCAACAGAGAACAAAGGCCAGCACAGTAAGGGCAAATTCATCTTATAGTATCTTTGCTGGCCACACATTTCAGCAAAGACATAGCAATTCCAATAGGAAAAACATCCAACATTGCCCTGAAGGTCAGACTAAGCTGACAAAGGCATTATTCTGTGATAACTACCAAAGCTAGGAATAGGAAGAAATTAGAATCCCTAACAACAGCTATGCAAACCTTGCATAAATGCAGATATGTTAAAGGTATTTTATGTCAGAGACTGAGCTTGAGACAGACAGTACTACTCCTCGTAGTTCCCATGCTCCCACCCTCAGTTTTGGCTTGTCAGTCAGCTGCCTACTCGAAACAGTTGTGAAAGCACAGAAGGATGTTAACAGAATGTGGCCTTTCTTCCAAGCCTCAGCTGCACAGCTCTGATACCAGTGAGTTTGTCCAGTTCCTCTCCATGCTCTGCTGTTCAAGGTAAGTTGAACAAGCTGCATTCTTGTGTATCACACTATGCACAGACACACACATACCTGCAAGGCAAGATCCACAGCCTCCTCATATAATTCCATCACCTTGTAAATGTGGACACATGCACGGTGGTGCCCGTGCTCTGCACACAGGCGCAGTGCATACTTCAGGTCGTAGTGGATCCTGTTTGGGTTGGTCCCTGCTTGCTCCAGGTATGACAGCAGCGAGTCCGGCCGACACAAAGCGTAAAGAGACAACAGGTAGTTGTGAATGGCTTGCTGGGTTTCCTCCAGCTGGTAGACACAGAACTCCATGTATCTAATGGCTTCGTTGATCTGCTGGGTGCTGGCACTCTGGCTGTAGTTAACAAGGGCTGGAATGAGGTTCCTGGCATCCAGTCTAGACCCCATAGAAATCCAAGCATCAACTACCTTCTTGGGAATATGCTGGATGAGAACTGGAGAGAACTTGTAGAAGAGTTTCTCATCTCTGTGCCTAGACAGCACATTTAGAGCCTCATCGTACTCGTCATGCTGGCAGTGGTGAGCTACTACACGCTCATAATCCTGCATGATGACTGCAAAGTAGACCATGTGCTCTGTGTCACCGTGGCTTGCCAACAGCTCATAAATAGATGCCCGATTATTAAAGAGACAGTCTTTGTTTTTAGGACTGCTCAGGAAAGTGCGAAACTTCTCCCGCGTATCCAAGTAGAGATTTCGCTGTGAGGGATCTCCTTGCAATACACCCAGCCAGTTCAGGTACAGCTCTGTCAGCCACGTGGTCAGCAGAGTGGTCTGTGTCTTCTCTGAAGGCTTTAGGTTACTCAGCTTCTTAATCAGAAACTCCATCAGGGCCTCTTCTTGCTTGGCTTCAATGAACTTCAGAGCAATTTCCTCAAAGTAGTTCTGGGTCAGTGCATAACATTTGGCACTGTCCAGATACCTCTTGTTTTGGAAGCAGTGCTCTGCCTCTTTAGCCAGCACAATGTCAAGACACTCTGGACGGTCCTTACAATACTCTTTTGCTAAATCAAATTTGTTCATATTCATGTACATCTTCCACACATCCCTAGACTCCCGCTGGACATGGTAGCGGAACACGACTTTCTCAGTGTGGATCCAGATCTGCTGCACTGTGGGATCTTTAATCATGCGTGTCAGCACGCCAAACTTCTCCAGGAACAGATCTTGAAACACAACCTGTCCATTCAGAGTGCAGACAGCTTTCACCCGGTCAGGCAGCAGCAACAGGAAGTGGAACTGGGTCAGTACAATGGATATTGGTTTGTTCACAGTAATGTCAATATCAGGAGGATAAACCCAGACCCGTTCATCACTCAGGATTGAATCAGGACGACTATAATCCAATGTACCATACAAGACCCCATTTCCCATCATCCAGGCAAAGGAGCGTGGATTAGAACGCAGTTTTGGAGTGTAAAAGGCTATCTCGCTGAATCCCAAGTTGGCTGGAAACTCCCGAAAGCTGGGCAGATGGTCAGCATGCACAGCAAATATGGAGCTGAAACCTTGCTGCTCTGTCCCTTCAGGCACTTTGCCAACAAACTGAAAGAGTCTCTTCCTAGTGGTGGCTATAATAAAAAATTTCCCTTCTATCCCTCGTTCAATTTCCAAGCAGCAGACTGGAGCAGGTCCAGATTCTTCCTCCAGAGTGTAGACCTGTCGGAAGTACTGGTCAGGGTTAGTGCTGAAGAGGCTTCCTTCACTGACAGAGATTTCAGCCTCATAGATCTGCCCCTGGGAGGTCCCCACCAGGATAGGCCCTGTGTTGGATTCTGAACCAAGAAATTTGTTCCAGCCCACACTTTCAATCAAGTGTCCTTTCCAGCGGGAGAGCGCCCGCACTTTCTGAACATTTCTGTTCAGGTAAAGGCATTCGCTGGTGTTCAGAGCAATCAGGAGATGAGAGCCTGCCAACAGCAGAGGGGTATGGGAGGGAGAAGGAGAGAACAAATCAACACTGTGCCTGAGCAAGCCAAATTCCTGAAGCTTCTAATGCTAACATTTGATAAACTCCAATATCAACATACTTAATCCAAGACTTTCCCAGGCATTCATGGGAATGTGGGGGATTTCCATGATGGATCAGAACAGTAGTCCATATGTTGCAACGTTAAATAACTGGGACCAGATGCTTTAGCAAGAAGGTATTCTTTTTCGATAAATGCTCTAAGGATAAACACTTCCCAGAGCTCCCTCCTACCCCTGGCAGTTGATGAGAGATATGAGCATCTCTTTCCAAACTTTTGTTTAGTTTTTTAAAATCAGTCTAGGCTACAGTGAACTGCCGATGTTTTATGGCCCTTTTTAAAAATTCTTATATAAACCATACAGCAGAGACTGACTGCAAACATTTCCTTTGGTTGGTTTTAGCAGCCTTGCTCAGAACAGCCTAACTGCCTGTGTTCATTTCAGAGCTGGAAAACACAACACAGGCACAACAAGCCTGTGCTTTACTAGTAGCAAAAGGGCAAGCCAGTAGGCAGAGACCCTGGGAAACAGAGTCTGGCTCATGGAAGATTGATCTGTTCTCCTTATGCACAAAACAGAAAGAGAACTCCTTCACCAGCACTTGCTCTGCTCTGTCCACTGTCTGTAAATACACATGACCCATTGTCTCACCTGTGTGGTCCAAAAACATCTTGTAGACTTTGGCTTCATCTTTGCGTCCCAGCTCTACCTGATTCGGTTCATCTGGCTTCCCAAGATCAATCCTGCAAAGAGAAACCATGAAAGATGCTGCCAACAAAAGTTCACATACGTGTAACTCCTCACCTGTTTTCCATATTGGGCTCATGGCTTTTTATCCAGTTTGCAAATGTAAGTTCTCTAACAATTTAAGGGGGAAAAAAAAGGAAAAAACAAACAATAACTTCAGGATTCTGGCAGCATTACCTGAGAAGAGTGTCTTTCCCAAGGCTCATACAGAGCTGGTTAGAGGAGACCACTAAGCTGTTAATTTTCTCTGGAGGAGTAAAATCAATCCTCTGCTTGTTAAATATTGGCGTTTCCTTCTCCAGTCGTGCATTGACATATCCTGAAGAAAGAACATGAACACTTAGAAACTAAACAAGACAAAACCCCACTCTACATCAAAATCCAGCCTAAAAGACAAAAAGAATCATCTCCTGCTCCAAGTTTTACTGAAAAGGAAGTGTGCTCCATGGAGCATGAACACAGAGGGCAGCACTCATATAGATATGTATAACAGGGAAGAAAAGTATTAATATACTTTACTGTCTTGTCACAAAACTGCAAATTTGTCATAAGTATTAACTTGAAAACACATAGAATTGCAGGTGATGCCACAAAACTGTCACATAAACTGCATAAAAAGCTGAAAATGAGAGCAGAATCACAAAGTAATTTGTTTTCCTTGGTTGACAGTTTATTTGTTCAAGACAAGAAAGAATGGCTGATATTACACAAGACACAAAGAGGGCTCTGGTTGGACACTACCATACAAGTTACCCAAGAGACCACTGCAGTGTTAATTGAAATATATTTCCCTCTTGTTTCATGTTGGAATTGAATGAACTATCATAGTTTACATCAAACATACACAAGCTACAGCTATTTTTAAAGCCATGTTGGTTTTTTCTGTATCCACATAGCAGACTTCATCATAGAGAGAATGCTGGATGATTTGCTACAGAGAACAGAGCTGGAGGTCACAGTGAAGCTTTTACCATAACCCTGTTTGTTTCACCAATCATAACACTATCCTAACTGCAATGTTCCAGTTATCATTGGAAGTCACACAAACTACTTATTAAAGCCAAAGCAGTAACTAAGACATGGTGATTGCAGAACCAAAGCCCCAATCTTGGCAAAATTGCTTCTTCAGCCAAAACCCATTTGGACTGGTTTATCATGTCACGGCAAATCCCAAGATGGAGCCAGACTAATCTAATCCTCTCATCTTTTCAAAAACCATGCCTGAATTCTAAGAGAAGTTAAGGCTAGAGTTAAAAAGTTTGACAAGACAAAGACACCTTGCAGAACCCATGCTTCATCTTAAGCCCAAGCAAGCAAACCTGACAAATCACAGAACTGAAACTGGCCATGTATACAACCAGAGGAAGTAAGTTCATGTGATTCTTTAAGTATTAGCTTAGTCTGTTCCATCCCAACCAGCTTGGGAAATATGGCACACACAGCAAGGCATGTTGAGGGATTACTTATGAAGGAGATCTAGGTGGGAAAGGCAGAGAATGAAGAAAGTCTTACTTAAGGGAAGTGACATACTTCTGGAGAAGTGTGTAAGTCAGTAAGTAAAAACATAGAAATATAATGCTGTAAAAAATCTCTTATGATCTTCAGTGTAGCTAGACAAAGCAGAAGATGCAGTTCTAACTCATTGCTTTGACTAAGAGAAAGCCATAGGCAAGAGTTCAAGAAACAAACTTTTAAGACCAGTGAATCTGTAACACATGTGGCAGCACAGAAAAGCAGCACAACAGATCAAGTTTTCACTGCAGATGGGTAGAGCTCTGCAGGAGCAAACATGGGACTTGAAGAGAACATGCCATTGTATTCCTGAATAAGGAGAACACTCTTTATGGTCTTCTTATGAGGAAGGAAAAAGTACAAAAGAGCTCAGATAAGCCAGTGAACTGCAAAATAAGCAGGCATTCATACAAAACCAAACCTGAGTGATGTTACTCACTAGCAAAATCCTGCAACACGTGTGCTTCCACCAACAGACCTTATCACAAACTTTCATCCACATCTGTCCCAGGAGACATCTTCCCAGTGGCTGAATTTCCCATATGCACAAAGTCTCACATAAAGCTCTGCCAAAGAAAACTGCAGAGGATCTCAATCTGGCCACGCTACCTGAAGCTCAAAATCAAGATGGATTTGATACATTGCTAGGTTTAACCCATCTGCTTTGCTCCACGTGCAAGTGAAGGATCTGTAAAGCAAGCAGATCTATGCAGCAGTCACCCTGGGCAGAAAGACTAAAACCAAAAAGAGCTACAGCATGTTAAGGCCATCCATGGCCAAAGCAGCTAACGAGGAAGTGTAAACTCAGAGTAAAAAGAAACACAGAACTGGAACTCAGAGGGAACACGTTACTTCCCTGCTAATGAGCACAGGCCTGACACTCTCTAGACTGGGACTAACAGCACCACTTTGAAACACACTCAGTACCTATAATATTTTCCAGCTTGTCCTCAAAAACTCTAATTTCAGCCCTACTGGTGTTGAAAGAGACAATGTAGTAGTACAAAGTAGCCTGATACTAGTAGACAAACTCTTTAATTGTCTATTCCACCAATGCTCTCTCCTTGTCTCTGCCTCACCTCTAGACCAGCTACAGGAGCCTTAAAATACGCTTTTTCCAGAAGAAAGATGCACGTGGAAGAAGAGACAAAGCAACCACAACCTGAGTAGGCAGCCCTCTGCTCAGCACATGGATTTTTCTTACACATTGATCCACACCTTAAACATTACCCATTTATGAAAGTGTGCATTCCTTTATTTCCAGTCAAGTGTTCTTCTTTTCAGACTAGGGAGCTGCAATGCCACAGTTTAAATTTGCTGCAGTTTAAAACACATACACAAAGCCCCCAGGTGCAGATTCATAATTCATATTTATATATATTTAAGGGAAGGGTTGCTCTGAAAAACCCAAACTCTGGGCAAAGCTGCATACTTTCTCAGACCTTTTAATCTGTCCAAAGACATAAGGTCACCAGTATGGTCAAGTCTAGTGGGTCAAAGTAGGCTTTTCAAAGCTGGAGCTATAGTACTTGAAGTTCACAAGGCAGCAGGATTTTAGGTTGGATACAGAGTCACTGCTTGTTCATCTACAGCTGTGAGAAACAGAACCTGCAGTTTAACAAGCACAGGGAACAACTCACTGAAACTCAGAAGTTTCAACATCTTCCAGAATTTCAAACCTAACCTTAAGAACTGCTTTCAGGAAGTTAACTATTGTATCTTTTTATAAAATAAATTTACTTAAACTTCAAATTGCCCGCAACTTTTACCAACCCAAGTTTTATTAATGATTGCCTGTGTAGTCTGATTCATGAATAACTGAAATCCTAATTAGGCTGTGCCTTAGCAATTAAGCAGTTTCCCAAACTTCCTCTGCCAACATCAACTGTCAGCAAACAGGCAGATTTCTCAACTCTAAGACAGCCATGACTGGAGACAGTCTTGCAGCAGTCAAGAAGAAAAGCTGAGTCCTTGAAAATTTATTTTCAGTGACATGACTTGTCCAAACACTGTTCTGCACAACACCTATTCAGGCCACTTATTCTTTATCTAACATTACACAACAAACTAATCATGCTTGTAAAAACAAACAAGGGGAACCTACTTCAGTACCCAGACTCAGAGTAATTCTGTCGGTGTCTGTATACTCCATACTATAATAGCATGACAGAATTTATCAGTTCTTATCACATACATGAATCTCATAACCTGGTTTCCCCAAAGGTTACCAGTGGGCAACACTATACAAGGAAAAAAATTGAAAGAATGTGTCCATGTATTTCCAAACTTGTAACTCAAAAACGCCAGCTCTGCATAGCAGCTGGTACTACCATGACAATACCAGGTAGAAGGAAATTCTCTCATAACCTGCATTTCCTGCCACACTCAGTAAAATATTGAGAGGTGGCATCTAGTAGGAAATGCATATTGAACCTAATAAAGCTTGAATTTATCATGGAATAATAATGGAAATAATTTCTTTGACATGAAAGAAAAACTGGACTGCTCATCACACCATTATTTTACACTGATGGGACACCTCCCTGAGCAGCACAGTATTCCAAAGCCTCACAGCCCTTGACAGAAGAGTGTAGTAGTGATACCGACTGCTTTGTTGGTCACCTCGCCATCATGTAGCCGGCCTAAGGGAACCGCTCTAGAGAAGCGAAGTCTCTGGTAAAACTGCGCCTCGGTCAGTAAAGTAACTCCGTGCAGGAGCAGCTGCGCACACATCCACAGCACTTACAGCAGGGCCTCCTCAGAGAGGAGCAGAAAAAGGAAGCAAAGCGACGAGAGGCTCTCACCCCCCAGCGCTCTGCGCTGCACGGGGCTCAGGTGCGCTTGGCTTTCACTTGTGACCGCCCAGGCACAGGCGACTTCCCGCACCCGCGTCTGCTGCGCGCCGCTCCTCGGGCCACAGCCTCCCACACACGGGAGCACCGCGGGCTCGCTGGGCTGACCTCCAGCAGCGCCGGCAGCCAAGCGCTGCCCGCCTCCAATTCTTCCCACAGCGAGCCGTGGAGACGGCAAGCCGCAGCCCAGCGCTGTGCCACACGCTCAGGCTGACACACCTCTCCCAGGCAGCACAGCCTGCCATGCCCGGCTCCCCGCCCGGAGCTGCCGCCTCGCCTCGCCTCCCCCGCTCAGCAGGAACGCCGCGCACGGCGGCCCCGGGCACACGTACCGGAGTGCGGGATGGCCACGCTGGCGCGGCCCTGCTGCACGGACACGGAGCGGTGCAGGGAGTCCTCGTACTCGTCCAGGATGGACGCCATGGCCCAGCGCGGCCCCGCGGCCCGAGCGCGGCGCGCTCAGCTG
>VZRX01012146.1:6278-23095 GCA_013398075.1 Notiomystis cincta
ACTGAGCACAAGATTGAAGGTGTGGCCCGACCCTCTGGGCAGCTTTCCAGCCACTCCAAACTTGTAGTGTTGCATGGGGCTGTGACCCAAGTGCAGGACTTGGCACTTCGTTATTGAACCTCATAAAACTGGGCTCAGCTCATCAATCCAATCTGTCCAGATCCTTCTGTAGAGCCTTCCCACCTTCCAGAGGATCAACACTCCTGCTCAATTTAGTGTCATCTGCAGACTTAGAGAGGCTGTAGTCAAATTTTTATTACAGTAGCAAGATTAAGTTCTAGTTGGGATTTGGCCTTTTTAATTTTCTCCCTGAATAACTTCATAACATCCTTGCAGTCTTCCTGAGTTGCCTGTCCCTTCTTCCAAAGGTTATAAACTCTCTTTTTTCCCCACTAAGTTCCAGTCAAAACTCTCTTTACAGGCAGGCCATTCTACCCCCTTAGGTTGTCTTTTGGCTCTTTTGGATTCCTTTCCTGAAAGATATCCACCATTCCTAGACTTTTGCCTCAGGACTGCCTCCTAAGGGACTCTCTCAACCAGCCTCTTAGCCAGGCTAAAGTCTGCCCTCCAGAAATCCAAGGCAGCAGTTCTGCTGATGCCTTCCTGATTTCTGCAAGAAACAAAAACTTTGATCATTTTGTCCAAGATGGCCACCAACCACCCATCACATCATTCACCTTCTCTATTCAAAATCAGCAGGTCAATGAGATGCCATGCCTAGCTGGCTCCCTCACCAGCTGTGTCAGGAAGTTATCTTCCACATTCCAGGAACCTCCTAGACTGTATCCTCTCCACTCTGTGGTGTTTGCTATGGACATCCAGCAAGTTGATGTCCCCCACAAGATAAAGAGCTAGCAATAGTGAGGATTCTCCCAGATACTCATAGAATATTTCATCTTCCTCTTCATCCGGGCTGGATGGTCTATGAGAGACTCCCACCAGGATATCTGCCTTGTTGGTCTTCCTCCTGATTCTTTACCTGTAGACACTTACCCTATCATCACCATCATGAAGCTCTAGACAATCAAAACTCTCCCTTAACATACAGGCCATCACCTCCCCTTCCCTGCCTACTCTTCTGAACAGTTTAACCATCCACTGCAGCACTCCAGTCATGCAAGTCGACCCACCCTGTTCCCATGATGTCAACTATGGCATAGTTGTCCTGGTGTGCAATGACTTCCCACTCCTGTTTGTTGCCCATGCTGTGTGCATTGCTGTGGATGCCTTTCAGATGGGCTGTTGCTTCCAGTGCATTTTGGAGGGAGAAATCCTAACTTCTGCATGACCATTCTCAGGGACTTCTCTGGTTCTTAACACATCAATAACCCTTGTGTGTTTGCAGTGCCCATGCCTGCATCCCTTACCTCCACTGAGGTGAGACCATAGGACCTTGCTAGCACTGTCCCTCAAACACAGCATGCTGACCCCAGGCTTATCTCTACTGAGCCTGGTTTTATCCTTTTCCCCCTTCAAATCTAGTTTTGAGCCCTTTCAACGAGTCTTGCTAACTCCTGAATGAGAAGCATTGTTTAATATATTTAATTTCTTTCTCTTTTGTTAGCACAGGAGAGTCAAGGGGACAGCTGCTTTGTCTGACCTCCTCTCCATGGGAATAGTAACTATAATGGGTTTAATTAACTATTGTGGTATTGACGTAATTAGTTATCCCAGTGATTATACTTCTTTAATAAAAGCACTTCATTTGGGATGCATTTCTCTTCTGCATGTGCAGATCCCTACACCTATATTTCATAACTGTCTAGACATCAGAACTCTGTGCATATTTTAGCATCCGCCCTTGAGAGAGAGGTTATCTTGCATGGCTTAAGATAATTGGGAAGAAATTATTTTGCCCCCTGTTTTCAGACTCACTTGCCTACTGAGAGTAATAGAGGTGGGCAGATGAACAGTAGCTCAGTTCGGGGAAACCAAAATTGGGAGAGGAGAAGGCTGGGTTTGGAAACTGCATGCCCAGGCACTGGCTCTTTCTAGCTTTTCAAGCCCAGAATCAGTAACCCTAAAGGCAATAAAGAAAGTGTAACTTGTAGGCGAAGTAAATGCTGTATATCTGGTTTATTTATATGTATTTATGTACATAGAACTATTACTGTAGGTGTTTATGACATAAACCTACATCTATTGTGTTAAATTTACATACACCAAGCCTCAGTAACTCTGTTATTGCTATCACACAGCCAAATTGACAGTCAGGAACGAATTTTAGTTTTCAGTTTGGTTTTGCCTTTTGTTGGCTTTTTTTTTGTTTTCCTGGGAAGTCTCTGTTTTTTGTGTTTCATCCCTCTGGCTAATCTTGAAGAGCAATGCTACAAGGAGAAGAGATTACCATATGAAAATGTCATTTTGTATCATATGAATACTGAAAGAAAAAAAATAAAACCAACCCAAAGGTAAAAGGTCTAAGGGAGGAGATTAATTCACTGTTCATGAATCAATCTACCACAAAACACTATGAGTGAACTCCTTTAGCTTACATCTCAGTTCATAGCTGGGGGGAGGGATTCCTATCTGATAAAATATACCCAAAGATTAATGCATTCTGCACACAGCCTACTTCATAGGTAGGAGGTGTTATTCCTGTTGCTGTTGCTGTGTTTTATCTAACATTTTAAAAGTTTTTTTCCTCTCTCTCTCTCTCCCTATCTGCTCTTCTTCATCTCTTTAGTTTACAGAACTGTGCTGCAATCCCTTCAGTCTTTCTTCCTTTCCCTGTTGAGAGAGACAGACTGAAATCACTGCAGGCATTTGAATGCTTCATGCAGCACAGGAGTGAACTCTGTGGGTCATTTTAACAGCCAAATACATTAACAAGTTCTCAAGAAATGGGGAAAGCCGAGCAAATGGGGAAGAACTGGTTGTTCAAGCCACCTGCAAACGTGGCTTGTTCTCGAATCACAAGCAATGCTCCACTGAAGCCTCCATCCCTCATTAAATCAATAAAATCTTGTGTCCTTTATTTTAATCCTGTATTCAAGAAGCAAAGATAGAGACTGAGGCTTTTCATTTCATTGTTTCTAAAAAATCACTGAGATGATATTGACAAAGGTTGATTCTTTTACCTTGGTGTTTCAGAAAATGTCAGTATGGAGGCAGGTGCTGGGCATTCAGCCACTTTTTTCAAAAGCAGAAAAGGAGATCTGTGACAGCCTCATTGCAAATACTGTAGCTTTCTGAGACATTTTGTTTGGTTTGATGTTGTGCTGCAATGACGAGAGAGGAAGGATCTGTTATGTACAGCTGCATGAATCTCTGGATTGAAGTTTTTACAGCCTCAGATCCTCTTTTATACAGTAAAGGGGAGATGAAAGCAAATAACTCACATGCCATGAAACAGGTACTATGGGATTCTGAAAGGCTTAGCATTCCTGGTAAGTATTTGATCAAAATTCAGACAAGGGAACTTTGCACTGTCATTTGGTGGAGTGACAAACACGGTAAAAATACCTCCAAAATCTTCATTATTTTGTCAGCTCCAGCTTGATTGAATTAGCAAAGAATGAGTCACAGTTAAAAAAAGAGCTGTTCTCCCCTGAAATGTATTAAAGTTTGGGTGGTAAAGAAACACATGTTTATTTCCTAAATGAAATGCAGGCAGAATATGTATCAAGCCATGGAAACAGTAGTGCTAGTTTCCTATGCAAGGCATGTTCAAAAATTATCTTTTACTGAGATCATAAAAAGGCTCCAAATCTCACTGTAAATGGGGTTTCTGTTCCCCACAGTTATTTATCCAGTGTCAGATCTTGTATATCTTACATGAAAAAATGCTTGGGTGAAAATGGTGAATAATGTAAATATAGGCTGGTTGTTTACCAAAGATTGTTCATCTTCAGGGAGTTTGTTTTTTTTTTTTTTGTTCTGAAAACTGTTCTGTATTTCTTTTTTGAAAGATGCCACCAACACAATTTCTCAGGTCAGTTTAGGTAGGGCTTAACCAATGTATATGTTAGTCACAAATCTGGTATAACATGCTGTTACGTGTGGTAACTTTGGACCCTGTGGTTACTGACCTAGTCTATTGTTACCTTCATTTTTAAGGATGTTACTTGGTGACAGACTAAAAAAGAAAAGAAAAAAGTTCAGGATATGGATCTACTGATTCTTGGATAATGCTGGGTAATAATAATGAAAGCAAAACAAACACACAAAAAGCGCTAAAAGGAAAGATAGCTCCTTAGAATAATGTGGATCATTCTCACCTCCAAATAACATATACCACCACACAGCCTTTCACTTGATCGATGAGTAATTGTAGTTTGAAGTCAATAAGACCCCAGTGAAAATCCTTGAAATGTTCTACATGTACCATGTTCACAATTGCAGACCTATTAGGTACTTAAATAAACTAAAGTAACATGAGTCAGCAGAGTGCTTTGCCCACAGATTAGCTTTAACTAGTAATTTTCTTCCAAGAAGTCATTAAAAAAAGTACTTATAATACATTAGTTAAGTTAGAATGTAACTCATGCAGCCAAAACTTACTTGGTTGCTGTAGCACTAATGTTAAAACAAAAGTACAGTTGTTTTACCAGTTGTAGAAGCAGCAAAAGCCCACAAAGATGACTAAGGACCTGGAGCATCTGTTGCATGGAAAGTGTCTGACCACTCAGCCCCTTCTCTCAGGTCAAGAGGAGGCTGAAGGGTCTTGTCACAGTGTGTAAATACCTCATAGGAGGGACTCAAGATGAGGGATCCACACCCTTTTCAGCAAAGCTCATGGCAAGAGGAAATTAAAACATGGAATTCCGTCTGAGCACAACAGAACATTGCTTTTACTGTGAAGGTGATCAAACACAGGAACAGATTGCCCACAGAGTCTGTGGAGTCTCCATCTGTGGAGATACTCAAAATTCAACTGTACATGGTCCTAGGCAACCTGCTCTAAGTGGCTCTGCTTGAGAAGAGGCGCTGGATGAGTACAATCTCAGGAGGTCCCTGTTTTCCTATTGAGTTTTCAAAGCAGGTCTTCAAAAGCTTAGCATAAAATCTCAAAAACCAAAAAAACCTTGAACTGCAGCAGATGCTATTCAATGGTCTTAAGCAAACTAGACCAATATGATACCACCAAGAGATATATCTGTCGCTATTTGCAGACCCTAACATATTGATAGATCACCCTTCAGTCAGTCTCTAAATCAATATAATATGGTCCTCAGGAATACTTGTTTCTGCTTGGGATAAACCCATTTAGTACCTTATACCTCATAAGTCACTAACCATCTTCTGTTCTGTTGGCTTCTTTCTGAGGATCTTAACTAGGGATGGCTGGAAGGGCTCTGGTTGAATAACCAGAAAATGTCAACCACTTACGACAACTCAGTCTTCTCTTGAAAAGTTTTGAAATTCCATTTTGAAGCAAAGTAGTGATGGACTCAAAGTGTCTTGTTTTTGATAGTGTCAAAAAGTAGTCCAACGTCTTCACTTTAAAATACTTTACATGTGCATTGTATATATTATTAAACCAATTTGAAATTATTGAATTAAATCAGTGTGTATTTTATTTTCAGTAGTTTAAGTTCTGATTTGTCTGAAATGTACAGAATATTTAGATAATCCCAGCAAATTATCTGAATTCATTGAAAACAAATTCAAAATTCTCTAAGGACTGGAAATCCCCATCTTCAGAGAGCTCACAGAATGCTTTCTATATGCATGAATCAAACACCCTGGCAAATCAGTTTAATAATGCTAAGCTGCATGTTGGCTGTGGAAGATATACAGGACTCTGGTGCATTTCAGATTGTACAAGATGTGAATATGAATAGTGTGAAAGATGTCACATAACAGCAAGGATGATACAAGTAACAAAAGACTGCGGATACTGTTATGCAATGCAGTCTAAAGCATAACTGAAATAGATACCTACTGTGCCAGACTCTACCTATTGATTGTCATAGATTTGCATGAGTTAACTATAATCTATATTCCATTAAAGATTATGGGAGGAAAATATTATAAAAGTTAACACTGCTTAAACGATGTAATTGCAGGCTTCAGTCATGCAACTCCTTTACTAGCATCGCTATCAGTGATGTGAAAGTCATCACTGCAGAAGGATCGAAGTGGGAAACCATATTATTATCACCCTCATTACTTCTGTATTTTTGGTTAAGAATCATGGGAACATTCCATTCTGGAGAATTTCAAGGGCTGTTTTACAATTTAAATGATATTTTCTTATTCAACCCGTTTGAGCTTTGCATTTAGTCCATTCTATTTATTCACATTAGTGGCACAGAAATAAATCTGTACCTCTATCTCCTCTCTTTACCCTACAACTGTTACTGAGAGACCCAAACTTTTCCTTTTAAGCCTATGAACACAATAGCTACCATGGATTTATTTTGGCTTTTGGCTCTGCCAAGGAAGGAATAGCCTTGCACAGGTGTGGGACACTAACATTTGGCTGCAAACTCTTATGTGGACTATGAGTCAAGAGTCCCAAAAGACACACCTGACAGTCAGAACCAAGGTTAAGTTTGCAGAGCTGCCTGTTTAAAAATGTGTCTTTTTGCACCAAGAGAGAACAAATGTGGCTTGGAAGTTCAGAGGCTTTGATGACATAGCACCAGAAAATGTACAGTAATCTGGTTAAAACAGCATGCAAATTTGACTAATATACCTTATTTTTTTGAAACTGAATTAGAATCACCTGAAATATGGGAGAAAGATTGGTCCTGTACTCTGCAGCTGTAACCATAAGTACTGGAAACAGCAGCAAAACCCCTCTTTTAAGTTTTCTAAACCAGCACTGGTACTTCAGTCAAATTTTTCTTCTATCTGCATGGTGAGTGAGAAGTAGCAACTGGAATCTTTTGATGTGCACTGCTTGGTCCATGGAAATCCCCACCGTTTTAATAAAAGTACTAAATTAATTTCTAAAACAATGTTTTGCAAAGCAAACACTATTTGGTGAGCTTTATAGAGTTTGTCAAATCTTGTCATGAATGATTTGTCAAATACTTTAAGGCACAAACCCAAACAAATAATCAAATAAATCATAGAAATAATATCAAATGGACTCTGCCTTTATGAATTAGTGTCATTCTGTTTTGCTTCAAAACAGCCAAGCTTCACAAGCTATTTAAAGAGACCAGAAGTGAGATGAGTTCAGTGGCAACACAGAATGGTGAACTGCCCAGTCTGAGGGTACATCTCACCTGGGCACACTTCTAATAGAAGAACAAGGATCCTATACCCAATACAATCCCGGTCAAATGTAACACAAAACTCTCTGGAGCCACCAGTATAGAAAAAAGAAAAAAAAATTCCTCAGTAGCCTGGGAGATGATGATGCACAATTAAAGATGCAGGGAAAATAAATGAACTTTGGAGAGCTTTTGCTGTATCAGCTTTGACTTCATGAACATCTTCCAACTATTTTTAATATATCCTCAGTGCTAAGTTGCACTAAAGAACATTAGGAGTGAAAAGGAGTAGAGCTGTAGCCACTAATTCTAATATGTTATATTAAACAGGAAGGACATATCAACAAATAGTCAGAGAACTCATAGACTCACCGAAGGACTAAAACACTGAGATCATGAAAGTTTCTAGTCAGATCACAGGCCTCTGAATTGCACCTTTTACTCCCTGTACTGAGCCTATAAAACTCAATGTTATCTTCCTCTGACTTGAGCAGTTAGCCAGAAATCCAGACTCCATTGAGAAGTTTGAGTCAGAAGGAAAGAGAAGTTGATGCTAAAATCCTATTTATTAAAAAAAAAATAAAAATTACGAAAGCTTCTTTTCTTTAGTACAGCAAAAATCAGATACAGCGAGATGCTATCTTTCCTTGAAGCTCTGAGCTCTTTTCTAATCAGCACTTATCCCATACAGCTCTTTCTTGGCTTGGCAGTGGGCTGTGTTCCCAGTTTGTGTTCTGGCTTTGTCTGCTGCTCTTTTAATCTGTTTTTTTTCCTACCTACATTTCAGACACATACTAATTCACAGATGTCATTAAGCCACAGTTACACCAAACTCTCTAAGAAAAGGTTAGCTAATTTGTTCTAAGATTTTTTTTTCTGAGTTTGTATCTTCCAAAGAGATAGCTACATTTTCCAGAAGGTAACAGGATATGAAGACATCAAGAGATTGAGTCTTTTTCTTCCCTTGGCAGGTTGTTCATATGGTTAATCATCTTCACTACAAAATATCTGTGCTTCATTCGTCACCTGATTTTTCTTGAGAACAGTTTTCATCTTCTGATGTTTTTATTCTTTCTTTACTGCATTTAAAGGCCTTCAGCAACTGTGAGTCCTTCTCATGAAAGTACTTATACACTATGATTAATTAATTAATCTCTTGGCATGCTTTTTGATGAACTAAATAGAATGAGCTCTTTAACTCTCACTGTAAAACATTTCCCTCAGTACTCAGATAATTTCTGTGACTTTTCCTTGTACCTTTGCCAGTTCATCAATGCTGCAAAGTATGGGCACCAGAATTGAAAAATAAGTATTATTACTATTGGTATTCTATACTGGGCTTAGCTACTCATCTCTGCTCTGCTTTTCTGCATTAGTCTTCTGGTTATACATGCAACAGCTGAATTAACTTCTTTGCAGGAGTTCTGGGATTCATGCTGAGTTACTTATCTAGTGTAGGCTTTACAGTCTTTTGGAAGGCCTCTGCTTTCAGTGATGTCACAAGTAATGAAGCTCTAAAGCTTGAATGGTTGGGAGGAAAAAAGGAAGGAACAGTCAGCTGGGTTGCTAAAGTTACCACTGGTACCTGGTGCTGTTAATGAGCAAGTGCACAACTCTGAGCTTAGAGTAGCTATTTGCAAGGAGCTGCTGTGTACTGAAATGGCTGTGGTCGTGTTGCATGCAAAACTGGGAAGCTTAGATGTCCTACAGGAGCCCTTGACACAAATATCCATGGCTGCGAATTGTGGTCTAAGCAAAATCTTATTCCATTGCAAAGGCTTTAAAGAAACCATACAGAATAATCAGCCTGCTCAATCACTGACTAGAGAAATTTCTTGACTTCAGGGTCATGACCTAATTTGCACTATTTTTTGAAGTTAGATTAAGAGAAAAGGGAACATATCTCTCACTACTACCAAGGAAAATATATAACACTACACAATGAAGTGGCCAAAGGATAATATAAATTGGAAAAACAGAAGATTACTCCCCTGGGACCTAATTTTTTCTGTGGGTTATTGTAGCAAGAAAAGCTGGTTTGTTTCTTTTAAATATCTTTTAAGCATATGGAGAAGTCATGTGCCAGGTGTGACCTAAATGTAAGCTAAAAAGTTTGGGGGAAGGCGTGGTCCTGAAGTTTGTATCACCAACTTCATTGTGCTAAATGGGAAAACAAAGCCCACTATTTTCACCTCTGGTCTGGAAATATAGGCCCAAAAATCTGAGTAATATCCTTTTTGCTGAGAGGGACTATCTCATGCAAAATAGGACTAGGTAAAAAAGACAACCTACACAAAGATTTGATGTCAAGATGAGATCACTTGGGTAATTTCTACTTTGTCACATTCTTCCATATGTAATCCAGGAAGTGCAACTGGTCCTCTCCACAGAACTTTCAGGCTAACTCCATTATATTAATTTGAATAAGAAATCCTCATAAGCATTGCAATTACAATTCACCTGTACCTTTATTAATGGAAGAAATAATTCTGTTACTGATTGTGTGATGAAATACACATAAGACCCTTTTTTTTCACAGGGAGAGATCAGAGATACATATAGAGCTAAGTTAAAGCAAAGCTAAAAATGAAGCTAAGTATATGGCCCTTCATCTGAAAGCTGCTTTATCCACATTCTCAATCCCTATTTTATTTCTGACAAAGCCTCCCTGAAATCCATGGCTTTGACAGAATTGAAGGAATCCAGGTTAGACCCTGTTTGAGGTATGTATTTGGCCAATCTTGTCTTAAAAAAAAGAGTTGGCCCTTGATGTATTACTTTTTTGTAAAATGTATGTTGGAAAACAAAAAGATTTACAACAATTTAAAGTGGAAGTTCATGAGATTTACAGACTATATACAGTGATTAGTATTTGAGCTTATTTAAAAGGGATTCCATGGGCTTTGCCAGGATCATATATTTTGAAAAATCCATATCAAAGTACTGTCATTAATACTTTGGATTTTTTAAAAAAGTACATTACAAGTTAGAATTAAAAATAGAGTAAATTTCCACTCTGGAACAGGCAAATTTATTTTGGCAATATCAGAATCAGGGTTGAAAAGGGTAAGATATATCAAGTAGTTTCAAACATGTAATACATAAAAATACTTCCTCAATCTACTCTTTATAGATGGGTGAGGTTTTTTGGCATATAATACAGATATGGTTGACAAATTATTCACATTTTGCTAAATTTGTAAAGTTACTTTGTCTGAATAAAAAAAAAGGTATAAAAAAGAAAAAGTGTTAGAAATGAAGAATTTTAACTTCTGAAGCAGTGTCTGACCCTGGTTTCCTCTGCAGTGGGTGTGATCCTGACCCCCACCCAATTGTTCATGCCCCATCTGAGCTCCATCCCATCCTTGTGCCCAGGGAGGTGCCTGGTGCAAGGGGTGCCCCCAGCTGTCCTCCTCCTGACTGGGTGCTGGGACAGAGCCCTGGCTGTCAGGGCTGTGCCCACCCCAGGGCTGGAGAGCAGAGGTGGCAAGAAAACATAAAGGAGGAACAAGTTGCTTCTGACCAAACTCAGCCAGAGAAAGGAAGGGTACCCGAGGTGGGATCAGGGCAGGTTACCCAGGAGAAAACAGAGACTCTGTCCAAGCATTCAAAGGTGGGGTTAGGGAAAACAAAGCCCATCTGAAGCTGAATCTGGCAGCCAGTGGGAAGGGCCACAGGAAGGGCTGCCACAAGGAAAGCAAAGGTCTTTACTGGTAAGGTTTGCATACAGCATTTCCAAATTCAAATAATTGTGTCCATTGACAAGGCTGTCAATTGGCATAAATTTAAAAACAGGAAATTTCAAGAAATGAGGAAAAATTTTTAGTGTGAGGGTGATCAAACTTTGGAAGAAACAGAGGAAGAGAGTCTATCCTTTGAGATAGTGAAAATCCAACTTGACATGGCCTTGGGTAACCTGCTCTTTTTGACCTTACTCTGAGCAAGGGGCATGGAGTAAGTGATCTCCAGAGGTCCCTTCCCAGCTCAGTGACTCTCTGAATCAGAGAAGCTACTTGTGTTCAGAACACCTGAAAATTAGGCCTTTTCTTTAGAAGCCTCTACTGGAATTTGTTTACTTCCTAAAGTCATAGAAGAAAGGTAAGCCATTTAGACTCTGTACTAGGAATTAGCTTTCTTAATTATCTGACCAATGTTAGTCCAAGACAAAAAGCAAGTTATTGATTCAAAAATTTACTATAAGACACAAAAACAGAGACTGAATTTTAAAGGTCTTAAAACTGAGTTAAAAGTGGTCTCTTCTGGAACTTCAGACACTCCTCATACACCTTCCCATCAAAGCCCTTCACCATCTTCATTGCCCTCCTTTGAATGCTGTCTAATAGTTTAATGTCTTTCCTAAATTGTGGTGTCCAAAACCAAACACAGGACTTGAGGTGAGGCTACACCAGTGCAGAGTAGAGCAGGAAAATCACCTCCCTAGACCAGGCCTGTTGGACCCCTGGACATGGCTGGCATTTATTACAGCTGCTGCAATGGATGGTTTGCCTCATCCTCTCTTGCATTTCAGCAAACTGCAGCAATGGGCTGCTGGAGTTAAAATCCCCTTGGTTCTAAAATATGAAAATGGACCCTGTCTCCATTAATAGAATGGCAGATCATACTTTTTTTGTTTGCCAAGCTTTGCCAGTAAAGCCTTTATTCTGGCTGGATACCTGAATTAGCTAAAATAATTTTAATAGATGGTTTTACAAGGATGGCTATTTTTTTTCCCTACATAAAAAGAAGTACAGAAATGCTTCTTATAACATATCTTTAAACTATATAATGGCTTATGAGACAGGTAAAATAGAGTCTAATACATCTTTCTAGATTATGCTATAACAAAACTAGCCCTGGCTGGCAGACATTCAAATAGAAATATTTGAAGTTATTTCTAGATTTCTAGAATCATGCTGTTCCTTAAAATGATATGGTATACATAAGCAATTTTTAGGCATGATGCTATAAAGGATGCATTATTCCAACCAACTCAGAAAATTTAAACTACAGGAGTTACAGTGAAATCTCTTGCAGAGAGGCCACCCTGTTTGTGCAAAAGAATAAACATTACACAAAAAGCCAAATGTCTGACACGTGTTCATAGAACAGGGAAGTCTTAGGAAAACAATGTTACCATTAAGGAAGTATTCCAAATACCAACATCTTTTTTTGGTGCAAGTTCCTTAGCTTTTGATTTTTGATGAGTGATTCATGTGCAGTGTTCTCCTTTAGGCCTGGATAACTGCTTGTAACATACCAAATTATATCTATCTGGTCTAGAATTCAGATGGACATGGCAATAACAAAAGTTCATATATTTTTAATATACTGTTCTTTTTGTCTCAGAAAAATGCAGATATTTTTGCATAGACATGATGTAAAGTCTTGCTTAGATTTATGGTGTGGATATTGAAGTTATTTTTATTTGAAGAATTTTCTTGCTCTGGCTCTCAGAGTAACTGAAGGGCATGTTTTCATTGCAACACATACTATGCATTCCTTTCTTGGGGAGTTAACAGTGAATGACATTATCTGTGACTCTCCAAAACATGTTTATTCCAAAGGAGTGGGTTTTCATAAGCGAACAGTTAGTTTGTGCCATGCTCAAAGGACAAATGTTTCATCATGCTTGCATGGAACTACAAGAGTGTGTGAAATACTGCTTAGGATCACATGTCTTTATTAAAAGAGTGATACTATGTTGGCAGATACAGATACAATTTGGTGGTTCAAATAATTATTTTATAATAATAATAATAATAACAACAAAAACAACAACAACAACAACAACAACAACAATATTTTTCAGAAGCAGTAGCAGTTGCCTTACAGTGTGCCTAAGACTCCAAGGGAAGATCTACTTTAAAGAGCCTACACTACAAGTAAGTGAAAGCAAATTGCTAGAGATAAATAAAGGAATCTACAGAAGCAGTAAGGCAGACCTATACAACAGACAGTGGCTTCATCTTACTGGTACCTAAATCCTTGTCAAGTCTTTCTTGAAACTGATTGGTAAGAGAGATTACTAAGAAAGAATTAAAACTGTATAATGAAATGTATTTGTTAGCTAGAAACTTCTCACAAACAGAGAGAAAAACATGGGAGATTTTAGTGAACGAATAAGGGCAGTATGAGTGGGATGGGAAGGAATAAAAGGCATTAATACAGAAGTACTGTCATTAGACAGTGTTCTACTCTAAACTCCTATACTACTTTCAGTATAGGAATACTGTCATGCAATCCCATGCACTTGCTTTATCTGTGTAAGCAGATATCTGCAATGTAAGACTGTCCCTGGAGATGCGAGAATCTGAAAAATTTAAATATACCCTGCAAATGAAGACCTAGGGGCAGACAGACAATGTGAGTTGCAGACACCTTACACAGGCAAAATGGTGGTCCAGCATGAATGAAGGAAACTGTGCTTGAGTGAACAAAGAATCAAACTGGGGCTTATGTTTGATCTAAAGAAGATAGACATATAGCAAAGAGACAGCTCTGTGAGGTGCTTGCTCACAGATAGCAACTGAAAGAATGTTTGCTTAAGTGATTACCCAGGCTATAGGTGGTAGCTGAGTTAATGTTTGCAGAGGAGATTACCCAGAAGTATGGTAGGTGTAGTAGGATGGACATTTTCCAGTTTAACATTTTAATTTTGGAAAATGCTACCTTGTAAGAAGTGCAACATTTTGTAGAGGAAATTATTCTTCAGTGTCAAGAATGTGACTGGTAAAGATTACAGGAATTTTGACTTATGAAAACAGAATTTCAGTTGACTTACGAGTATTATATTTGGAGAATATCTGTTAAGAAATATATTTTTTTGCTATGCTACTTCTGAGTGGAAAAAAAAAAGAAGATCTCAGTGAAGTGGAAATCTTGGTTCTTATCTAGGCTGGACTCTGTGGACCCTGTGGCAACATGAAGCTGTTTCCTGAGTTGAAAATGTCAGTCCATACATGAAAAATATGGAAGAAGTGGTGGTTGTTGGGCAAGGAAGAGATTATTACAGATTTTACTGAGTGATTTCCACTGAATAGATTCTCTGTTAGGTGTCAGTGCTAGGAGGAGATGAGTGGATTAAAAACAAAGTCATCTCTCTTGGACAAAATCAGTTGGGCTCTGTGAGACCCTACAGACAATGCTGCTGCTTCAATGCCTTTGAGTACTGCTTTCAGCTGCCCCTTAAAATGCTAAATATGGTTCCTTGGAGTACTACTTGAGGGGGTGACTTCATGAAACCTGTGCCAGCCTCTGTTTAATCTCAGCCAGCAAAGGCAGTAACAGTGTTTGGATATGAAGAGGGCAGAACCCTCTCATGCTGTGTTCTACCTGTTCTTTGGTAATCAGGGTATGTGTAGGAGCTTTTCTTGAGCCCATGCAGGTTTCTGGTAGCTCTGCTGAACTTCAGAGCAGAGGTGGAACTGGGTATCACCACTTCTCCCCTATTAATTTCCCTATCCAGAAGTAGAAATGGAATAAACAGGGTTGATATGCAGAAGTAGTGCAGCTTTCTAAAATATACAGTTCTCTTGCTTTGGTAGCTTTTTCCATTCTACTTGAGTAGTATTTCATTTTAGCTAATTCTTGGTGTTTTCATCATTTTATAAAGTTGTACAGCAGATGTGATGGGAAAAGACATCTCAAATCATATGCTGAGTAAATACTGGAGGAATCTTATATGCTCTCTGCGTTGTGCTCACTAGAAGCATGCAAATTTGCCCTCGCTCAGCTCTTGCTAGCAAACTTCTGTACTGAAAATCGCAATCATATGAGCTGCTCATGGTACAATCATGAGAAAACCGTTTGTGTGTGAACCAGCTGAGTGTGCTCACAGGGGGAAGAATTCAGCCCAGCAATGCTATGCATTTAATAGCTTTATCCATTCAGCTTTATAGCTTGCCATTGGGTGCAGATGTTTTATGACTTGTAACAGTTTAATGTGTCCTGGTGGATTACCCTCCAAGTTTCTCTTCATCAAAGCACTTGCTCCAGGTAACTGGAATGTCAGATTTAAATGAAGTGCGATGCGAGAATGGGGATTGTCAGATTTTAAATGAAGAACACAGTGATGCTAACTAAAGTTTTAAGCATGGTATGACATTTCCATGGCCCATCTTACAGTCTCTCTACATCTCTTCTCCTTTCAGGGTGCAACTTATTGTAGAGAAAGAGGTAAAACAGTCATATACTGCATCCTAGCACAGCAAACAGCCAAGTTAAAAATTATCTGAAAAGAGATAATATTTCAGGTGAAGTCAAAGTCAGACAAAAAGTGCAACAGACAGGGCAGCACCATTTCATTCCCCATAGGTAACCAGGCCCCTGATGGGCTCTTTACATGAACTGTGAGCCTCTGCCTCACTCCTCCTTTGCTCCTCCTCTGGTTACCTGCATGTCCCTTGGGGCCATGAATATGCCCAGACCTGCTTCCCCTGTTTTTCCAGACATTTCTTCCATCTTGATCTTCCAAACAGGCATCCTCTTCCTTCCCATCTAACCCCACCCCCTCCATTGCTCATCCCATTTGCTCTGGTATAGCTCTGGTGAAAAATCAGAACCCTCTGGAATGCTTTTTTTGCTACAGAGAACAGAGTGGTCAGGGGATCCATGCTGGTAGTCCCTAGGGTCTTGGAGTGCCTTCTTTTTCTCCTTTTGCAGAAATTTACTGAAGCAATAAATCTAGTGCAATGATGGAGAAAAACTAAGGCAGGGGATCTCTGGAGACAGGGAGAGGAAAAAATAACAGTAACAGTGCAGTAGGGGTTGTGCTACTTTTGCCTGCCTCATGTCTTACTGTCATGTTTTTCTATAAAGCTTATGTACTAGGAGAGGGGAGGGAAAACAAAAATCCTTCCTGACAGAGGACGAATTGCCACGAAGGTCCCAAATGGCAGTGAAGTCCAAATTTCTCAACATATGGAGAGGCAGCATTAAGTAGGTTATCTGAAACCTAAAGAGGCACAAAGGTGGCACCACAAATGGGATGTTTTCCTGAGGCAGAGAATGAGGTACAGACAATCACAGTGCCAAAAAGACAATGCATGTCATGCTGAAACAGAGAGAGTACAAACCTCCAAGACCGCAGAGTGTGGCAGAGAAGAGATCTTTAGGTCTTTTTGACAGGTTTTGCATGTTTGACTATTATTAGCAGAACAAAAGGTTGCACATGGTTGTTACTAAGGTGCCAGCCTCCCCTGGTTCACTCTTTTTATTTGTTGTTCTTAGAGGAGTGCAAAAGAGTCACTTATTTTCTGTCTTTGCACATTTAGGCTGTGACGACTGGGGGGAAAAGTTTTCAGATTAAAAGTCAAGATAGAGAGCCAGAAAACACTCACCTGAAAGGAAACAAATTACTTTTATTTTCAAAAAATGAGGTAGCTTTGGAAGTCCTTAAAGTGTTGCTCTATAAATACCACTGAGAAAATAATTTGCCTTGATAATATACTTTGGTTTTCATTAAGAGAATACCTGAGAGCAATATTTTTCATCCTTCTGTCTATCACTGTTGTTTGTATTTTGTAGATGGTGAGATAATCTTAGGATCCCAACTAACATTATTGTTCTGCTGCGCTAAGTAGTTTTTGTAATTTATGGGTCTGCTGGTCCGAAACAATCCAAACGATATTTTAATATAACAATATTTTA